>CM029122.1:21047074-21054574 GCA_016859345.1 Istiophorus platypterus
TTCATTTGGTTAATCAATGAATTACATCTGGACAGCTATTTTGATAATAGTATATATCTCTCCAGCCAACCACTGTTCTAATTTCCTCTCGACTCACTCATGAATTGCTGACTCCCAAGGCCAAGCGTAATGGATATGGTGCCTGTGTGCACAGTCCACTCTGGAATAGACACTGTGTGTTCAGCCACACATTTCTCTGCAAAGCACTCGTCCATTTTAAACAAGGCACTTATCTATCCTGTCCAAACCACATCACCATTGTCTGACTTTGATTTAATAGGTGTCCTCTCTATAGTACCACTATTATCTGAAGTTACAGCCGTAACAACGGATAAAGTTCAGGAGAGATGAGAGTAAGGTTCACTACCTCTTTCTGCTCATTCTTTGGTCCAATCTTGGACTCTACTGTAGACTGTTTTGGACTGGACAAATGGAAAGAAGGGCAGTTGAAATGGCTTTTAGTTTTAGTAGGAAATTAAATCCTAAAAAGAGGTAGTTGTGCTTTATTGTGGAAACAAGGAAAATGGCACTTTTTTATAAGCAATATTTTACACTATTTAGAGAATGCTTGTAGTGCATCATAATATTTGGAGCAATACACTATCATGTTGGTAAGTAACATCCTGCAGGGTGTTATTGTTTTGCAGAAACATGTATAGCACAGCTACAACGGATGCTGTAATGTTGGCCATGGGTCATGGAGACTCCTTGATGGATGTTTTATCCATATGTGCTGACCTATGTGACCTTTGCCATATGCATGCCCATAAGCAATAGTTCT
This sequence comes from Istiophorus platypterus, assembly GCA_016859345.1. Taxonomy (NCBI): domain Eukaryota; kingdom Metazoa; phylum Chordata; class Actinopteri; order Istiophoriformes; family Istiophoridae; genus Istiophorus; species Istiophorus platypterus. The sequence continues at coordinate 21,047,856 of CM029122.1, forward strand.
GTATATTCCTCAGTGACATGTAAGAATGTAAATACTGTATGGCCAGTAAACATACATATACAGTATGCTAAGAAAAAGTAAATGCATATCTCAAAGCCTAAGCAGGAAAGTGATTTGTTCTTTTTACACGTGTAATATGTCATTTGAAAAGTCTACATGTGTCGAGAGAGATGGACATACGTGATCGCCACATGGAAAAGGAAGAGTGGGGGTGCCAAGTTACCGATGCCTGGCAAAAAGACAAGTTGGCTCAGAGGCAAGCAGGATGCAGGAGTGCCTGCTTCAGTGAATACACACCCGGTGTACAGTGATGGGGAGAACCCTTTAATAATCAGAAATAAATAAATAAATAAATCAAAAAGGTACACAGCACACATAAGCATTCATAGAAGTGCACTGATGCACAAAGGTATAAAGTGTACTTTAATGTGTTGGCAAAAACCTTTCCTCCTGCTACTGTGACTGTGAAGATGCAAAGTCACCTTAATCTGGGCCATATTTACCTCCACCTGACCAGCAGTCAACAGTGTGCCAGCCACGCCAACATGTCTCGTCCACTAAATCTCAGTCTGGTGTATTCCCAGCCCTTGATATCAGTCTTAGAGCTCTGACTCCATCCACTGTGCCAACTATACCATCCTGTCTGCTGAGGCTCAACCAAAATTGCCCTTCTGCTACAACCAAACGCTGAGCCAGTGTAAGAGTGTGCCAGTCACACCAACCTGTCACTTCCACCCTAAACCACAAGATGACTTGGTTGGAAGCCAGCATACAAGGAGATATATTCCAAAAAGAGTTATCCCCACATGACTGAAAAAAAAAATACTTTTTATAAAAAAGTTGTGGCCAAATAGAAGCATTTTTAGGTTTTTGTTTCAGTGGTTTGGACAAGATGGATAAGTCGGCCTATGTTACACATATAGGGAAAAACTGTCCCTATAAAAACTGTTTGTGATGTGAATGAAATACAGAACAAATCTGGCAAACTATTGCTTTACTGTTCATTTGCCTGAGTGAGGCCTCAGCAGCTTGACCTATGTATAACTTCTCATCACTGCCTTGCTTAAAACCACTTGTCAGTGTTGCGGCTAGGTTTGTCATCTACTAGGCAATTCCTCTGGGCATTCTGTACCTACAAGATAAACCTCAGCCTTTGACTTAATTTTACTGCTGGACTTTTAATGGTTTGTGTCTGTGTTTACATGTGTGTGCCTCTTTGTGTGGTGTTGTATATTTGTGTAAGACTCGGAAGGTTTGAAGAAGACAAACAAGTTTAGGTGTTTGTAGTAGTGTGTCAGTATGTCAAGACTTACTGACACACTAGACATATTCTCTACTCGTCAACACAGGCATACAGTCCATAAGGGCTGGAGAAAAAACAGAAAATTTCATCTTATTGACTAAAATTTACTCACATCGAAAATTGCAATATATTATTTGTGTGAATCCAAAATAAATACTACGAGAATAGCTACAGATAAAAAAAATAATTTATCGATATAAATACATACAAAAAAGATTTACACTCTAAGCTTTCCCTCCACTGTGAAAGGGGAACCATTTATAATGGACTGTGCACATCTGTGCACTAACTGTTTCCACCAGATTTTACACTGAATACTCCAACAAACTGAATCACAGCTATCACACTCAATTTCAGAGCAAATTACTTTTCATCCAAGACAAACGAAAGTTAACCAACATGAAAATCCAAACATTTAACGCTACAGCACTCAAACTTGACATTCATATTTGCAGAGGGGTTTCAAAGTGTGAAAAATCTCATTTGATCAAGCTCTGTAAAGTTCCTGTGAAAACAAAGTGGCAAAGTGTAATGTCCCAAGCATCTGTGTTTGTTTGGGTCATGAAATTGGATCAAAGCAGTGGTTACTTGTGGCTTTTTTCATAAGTACATAGATAAGTGAATTGTTGCAGTGATGGTTGTCCTTTACGGAAGTTTTTCCCATCTCCACACAGGATCTCTGGAGCTCATTGACCATCAGGTTCTTGGTCAGCTCTCTTAAGAAGGCCATTCTCCACCTATTGCTCAGTTTGGCCTGGCAGCTCTAGGAAGGGTCCTGGTTGTTCCAAACTTCTCCAATTTAAGAATTATGAAAGTCCCTATGGTCTTGGGAACCTTTAATGCTGCCTTTTTTGTAGCCTTCCCCAGATCTGTGCCTCAACACAATCCTGTGTCTGAGCTCTGCAGGTTGTTCCTTCAACCTCAAGGCTTGGTTTTTGCTCTGATTAGCATTATCAGCCATGAGACCTTAACAGACAAGTGTGTGTCTTTCCAAATCCTGTTCAATCAACTGAATTGAAAACAGGGGGACTCTAATCAAGGTATATAAACATGTCAAGGATGATTAAGAGAAATGGGGGGCACCTGAGCCAAATTTCAATTGTTATAGCAAACTCTGAATACTCACATCAATGCGATATTTCAGTTTTTCTTTTTTGAATAAAACACAAAAATTTCTAAAATTCTGTTTTCACTTTGTCAATATGGGTTATTGGGTGTATATTAATAAAAAAAATAGAAAAAAGGTGAATGCCTAAATTCTTTCTGAATGCACTGTAATGTGGTGCGATATAGTGTCATTCCTTAAAAAAATGAAAAGGTAGTAAATGGCTATAAAGGAAGGAGCTGTCATAGAATCCTAGATACATCCAACAACACTCTACGCAGACATTGCCATTTTAAAATGTAGGATGACAGAAAATTTGTAGTGCCCTTTAACAATCTCTGAGTGTTGTAATCTCCCCTCATTTTCTTCTCACTCTGTCTCTTATCCAATCTGATTCTGTTGCCCCGTAACTTTATCCCAATTTACTCTTAATTATTCCATTCACTGACTTCTGCCTTGCAGAAAAAGCTGTGCATATTAAAGACGGTGAGACAAAAAGAGACCGGCGGTGAGAAGCTAGCTACACCACTAGGCTATATTGGAGTCAATACACCTTTGTGTCTAGAAGTCTGTTTTCACATGAACTTCGTCCGCTGTGTGTGCCGATGCCTGGAATACGGGCGAGATTCCCAACATGTCCAGTCATGCTTAATCATGTTAAATGTATGTTACAGCTGCCAGTGTTAAGTAGCACTGTATGTTGTTGAATCCTGAGATTAGTTTGTTTCTCTCTATATCTCTGTATTCTCTCTCTATGCTTAAATGTGTGGGGATGCAGACATGATGAGAAAAATAACATGTTCATGCTTCTTTGAAGTTGGGTTGTAAAGGATTTTACTCCAGAATCAACTCTTTATTTCCATCATGTTATTAAATAGCTGCACTAATCAAATTTATGGCTACTAGGAGGCAGAAAACCCCCAAACATGCTAACAGGCATATTATTGCTGTATAGCGTTGTTATAGTTAATGCACCCTTAGAAAAAGAGTTAGTTGCTGGTAATGTTTTTCCAGTTGCCTGTCAAATGATAAGTCCTATACTTATTCCCCTTTTAACTTTGGTCTCATCTCCACTAACCTCTAAAAAGCTCATTTAGGTATTTTTGTCTGTCTGAAGTTTGGTGTTAGAAGGTATTGTACATTATTGGGTTTATCACTTGTCCAGATTATTTCCTCTTTTATGTTGATGAGAGTGTCTAAAAGTTCAGCTACACAGTAAACATGCCATAAAACCAACACAACAAGCTAAACGGTGGGTACAAATCTCAGTGGAGTAGGGGGTTATAATGGGACCAGAATTTTGGAACAACGTATTTAACATCTATGAATCAAAACAGTCAATAGCATAAATCTTACTGATGTTCCTAAAATGAAATTGGCTACAGTGAACCTCACAGCTCTCACTCTCCCTCACACCTCAAAACACACATAATACCGCATGTACTCAGGTCCAATAGGATCCACTTTAGTATTGACATACTGATACACAGACAAGAGACCTGCAGCGGTGAAAGGAGACCTTACCTGACCCGATCAGACTGACTAGAATTTGGACCCAGCCTTACCTGATAAGGTCCTGGGTCAGATCAGTTTCTCAGAGCCAAGGGAACCCCTTTTCCATTACATGGTAATTTGATCATTGTTGATTGATATGCCATCCTCCAATAAAGCATACGAACAAAAACCGACCAAAACCTTCCAAACCCAGTGCAGTATGTGCCAACAAGAGGGAACTCATCAGGCAGATTATGATCTGCTTTTATCTTTCTTAATCCAGACCATAATCTTTCTCTTACCTTAATCAATTACTTTGAGTGCCTAAACACAACCACAAATAAATGTAGTAATGCTGCAGTCCCTACAAGTGAATATTGTATTGAAATATCAGCTATTTTTGGAGAAAACACATATATTCTCCGTAAAAAATTTACTGATACTGTACGTTCAGTATCAACAAATCTGAAACTTGCAAAACCATAAATTAACCTTTTCTCAATATGTTAACAGAAAATGTTATGTTATCACAACATTATGTTTCCTACAAAACATATTTGCTGCTGTAGTTTAGTTCGATAGAAACATAATGTCTAGGATAGGGTTGAACTAAGAAATGTTCCCCCATGAAGAAAAGCAAAAACTTCTCCATTAATTACTGGTTTTCTTTCAGACTTGAGAAAAACTTGACAGAAATAAGGAGAAAATCAGAGAAAGAAAAAGCAGGAGAATCTGAGAGGGACTGTACTATAAAGGTGTAGTAAAGCAAACAGACACAGGGGAAGACAGATATAGGATGTAGACATTAAGAAGGAGCGCTGGACAGAGTGAGTTTTCCCAGTATCCCAAAGCCCCAGGTGCTGTTGACAGGGGTGTCGGGTTACAGGATGGGGTCAGGGGTTAGGGCGACATACTTCACATCTTCCAAGAATAGTGTGTGAGTTGTGACCAGTGAAGTGGCAAGACCCAAATAAATGGCAGCAACCCTAAGGGGCCCTGAGGCTGCTGCTCATAGTTGTCACACAGTTGGGGTAGGAACTCAGACTAAGGAGAAAACGACTCCCTGCTGTTTTAACGGGTTGATAGCGGCCTTTCAATAAAAATATGACAATCCTGATCACTGTCACCAAAAATTTAGCAAATAAAGGTTGAGAGATCTTCTATGCTCACCACAGACAAGCATTATGTTTTTGTTTTTTTTCCCCTCAAATTCACCGCTGATCTTAATTGGAGCTGAAGCAGAGTGCCTGTATGAGGGAAAGATGGGAGCTGCTAACATCACTATTGCTCAGCAGCTAATGGCCTCCTATTCCTTGTCTGCCAAGTCCGTTTTGTTTCCAACATCTGTCTCTCCATTCGCCAGAACGTGTCCAATCCATGGCTGTCACAGACAAATAAAACGGCCAGAGGAAGGAAGAAAAAGCTTCAAGGGCATTCCTCCAGTCGATATGGGAGCCTCCATAAATCCCCAGGTCCCCTCTTAGTGTATCTCCATTTTCAGTACAAATCGCAATGTGCGTGTGAAACCCCCTCACACCTCAGTCCTAAACCAACCATCTATACACCAAAAACCAAAAAAAACAAAAACCATACCAAAAACAGGCAGCAAATGTACTGTAGTTTATCAAATGAACAACATCCAGCATATGAGTGACAGGATATAAAAACATAGATATCTTGTCTCACTGATGCAAAGTAGGAAACAACTTTACCTTGGGCTGTGTAGCCTCGCTGTCAGTTCGGAGGCCTGAGGGCTCTACCTTTGAGCATCCCTGTCTTCTTAGAAATTATGTTTGGCCAAATACGTTTTGAAGGAAACATATTTGTGACCAGATTAAATTTTCTATGAACATTATTGAAAACAAGCAACACATTTGTTTTCCACCAAAATATATGATCTTTATCCTATAGTGACTTCAGCATCAAAGGAACCTTTTTTATAATATTTTTTGTTCTGTGACAGTGATCAGACACAAGATGTTTATTTACCTTTAACAAAAACTAATTTATTAGCCGAACCTTAACCAAAGTGCCCCAGTTACCTAAAGCTACCCACAGACAGGAGTTAGGGTGCAAACCCCAGTCCCTGATGTTACGGTCCTTTGATTTGTACACTCATCATCCACTCCACCCATCATTCATTCAAAGACTCTACCTCTGAACATAATCCAGCCAGCAATTAGGTTTGCCACCACAACATAATCGTGAAAACATTTCTAGGTGACAGGGTTGTGAGAATGTCCTTCATTTTCTTTGTGGTACAGCATCTTGTAAAAATTAACTAAGAGCTTTGTTTTACCTTGTATATCTGGGGAGTTTGTGTACTATTTGGCCTTTACACAAATTAGCAAGCTTAATCAAATAGTTTGACCTGGCTCTGTGTGATCTCCACTGGCATTCTCCTTCTTTCAAATTGGTGGTATTTGCACAGGTTGCATTTGGCTTAACCCCCTAACCATTTACCTATGTAGGTGAAAAACTTTAAAAAAAAGAAAAGAAGTTCACATAAATTTCATGTTTGACAATTAGTCAGACATTGTCCATGAAAATAATATCAGACTAACATGTTTATTTCAAACCTGATATCAGTGTTCTAATTCTGCCTCTTTTGAATAACACAGATGTTCAGTTCATACTTAACAATGAAAACTAAGCTAAATTAAACTGATTTAAGTTCTTGTATCAAAAGGAACGAGTTCCCACTAAATAAAAGTAAATGCTCTCCCTGTGACATTCTGATGCAACTACAAAAGCATTACAGACATATATTTCAAAATCAAATATATTTGTTATTGCTTATATCCATTAAACAAATAT
>CM029122.1:21059574-21062074 GCA_016859345.1 Istiophorus platypterus
GTCATGACAGCTACACTAGACACATAAAAGGGAAAAAAACAAAGGGCCTGTGACTGTGCTTGCACTGGACAACTATATCCTCATACACTAACAAACATAGACAGACCCACAAACACACACACAGTCATTCAGTCATTCACTGCCTATGATTGGCTCAGTCCCTACACCAATTTTCTCCCTCTAATTACAATTAAAATAGTCACGCTTGTTTTCATGCAGCATAAGCACACTAGAGCTGAGCTGAGAATGGCTCATTTGTTTATTGTGGTTGTGATGACAAAAGGGCCTGAATAATGGGGGCTTATGTCCAGCCTGACCTGTGCCTGTGAAGACAGAAGCATGTCTCTGACCAGAATATTAGAAGATTGGTTCCACATGCCATCTAGGAGCTAAAACATTATTTGTTACAACACCAGTGCTTCTGACTGTAACATGAACAAGGACAACAAATGGATCATTGTATCAACCTACCTCAAGGATCCATAACATGCTACAGACCTGCCAGAATTATCTAAATATATCATGTCAACCTGACCCGACAATAAAACTGTCGTGACAAATCACCAACAGTCATTTACATATGACAATGCAAACTCAGAGACATATGATGCCAAACTCACCCCAGACTTTCATCAGCTTCTAAAATGAAGTATCCACATCTAACTCTGGATGTTTGTCAAATCATTTTGAGCAGTATCTTTTCTTTTGCAGCAAACCAGAACTTACCTGCTTATGTAAGTGTCTGTCCTGTTATGATTTTGATTCAAATTGTCTGAAGTTATTACATTATTTTGTAAGCAAATAATTTATGTGTGGTTTTTGTCTCTCTGGTTTTATAAATGTTTAATATGGTCCCCATTTATAGTTTAACATGTTAGCATGCTAACATCTGCCAAATGTACTTAAACAGAAAATACAGCTTAGTTTGACAGGAATGTCATCAGTTGTGGACGTATTTTCTTAAGTGTTATCCCAAAGTAAAGCACTAACTGATACTGTGACATGATCATTGTGCTCTTTGAAAAGTCAAGAGATTACTGAAGTTATTATGATCATTGTGCTAAAAATATGACCATTTCTACCGAAATCCATTGCAATCTATCTATTTCTGATGGCGGCAGATAAAAAGTCAGGGGGCCACCAAAGTCATAAGGATATGTATGGGATCCATAAATGGCCAATGACCCATATGACCCATAAATGACAATACAAAATTTGTACCTATCATCTTCTGTTTACTTGCTACCGGGAATTACTTGCTGACAGTAATTCCATAGAATGAACATGCACCAACACAAACACCAAAAAAAGTGTGTATTAACGGCACGTTAAGAGACATTACACGGGCCACTGAAGGTCAGAGTGATTACATCATTCAGGCACTCTAATCAAGGAATGCTTTTAGATCACTGTCAAACTTATTAAGAGTATTTACTAACAGGCTGCCTTGATCCTCTGTCATTGCAATACCTTGGTCATAATATCACTGGACAAACCAGGGATGACACTGTGCACAGGCGGCTTAAATTGATAGTCAAATTGGGAGTTTCCCCTTATTATCCAGAGTGGCAGTGGTCACAAACTTCCTTGAGTTCTTGTAAATTTTTTTGGAACCAAATTAGAGCAAATTCAAAAATCTCCTATAATGCAAGTATAAAGCAATGAATACCTATCTATGATAGAAAACTACCACCATAAATGAAAAAGTGATTCTCAGGATGAGTTAGATATGGTTTTGTTGATTTGTGTTTTGGCATGAGGCTACTATGCGTCTGGTGTAGACAAAAGGGGAAGGGGTCCCCATTAGATCCGTGCTTGCAACAAAATGCCCTCTGTTCTCGAAATGAATGTGTGAATAAATTTGTGAGCGAGGGAAACACTGGAGGGGGTGTACAACTTGTGTCTATTAATAGGGTCTATAAATAGATCAAAAACATAACGATTGCCTCTTGGTCCTTCCATAAACAACCCTTAATGTATCCTGTATTACCTTTCACCTATAAAACTAAAGATTTCATTTTTAGTTCTAATTTCTGAGTAAAACACTGGTTAGGCATTAATAAAAAGAAGAAGGGTATTGTTATTTTGAGGCTATGCAGTGCTGAAATGCAGAATGTTTAAGTGGATAGAATTAAGACTGTTAACCTTAAATTTTAACATTTAGTGTTCAGCAGATAGTTTAGAACTATCTATGTAGGTATGCTGAAGACCTACTCACCATGCAATATTATGATCAAACTTCTGCAATATATACTTTGCAATATTTTGGTCTGAATATCACACCTTGAAAGATACTGACATTCTGGTGGTGATATAAGTGGAGACGATGGAGTTTGAACAGAGAATGACAGAAAATATGGTGATGGGATGAAATAGTTTAAGGATAATAAAAAAGAACCACTAAACTGCATGAGATGGAAGAAATAGGAGTCACTTAATGTCACTTTCACTGGTAAAAATGTGCATCAAGCTGAAATGACTGTAAAATTCAACAATAATT
>CM029122.1:21067074-21259574 GCA_016859345.1 Istiophorus platypterus
CTCCTGGATCTTGGTTCTGTAATTTATTTTAAGGACGTCTACTGGGTAGCCATGCTTTTTTAACAGGCCTCCAAAGTTACACACATTTGCACATACAAGCTGCCAAGTAGAACCACAGGAGTCTACTGTTGGCAGCTCAGAAGCCCCAGTTGTGCAGTAAGAGTTCAAAAGCTTGTTGAAGAGAAGGCTCTGAGAGAGGAACATAATATGTTCACTTAAACAGCCCTACAGTCTGGAACCCATGGACGTCACCAAATGCGGAGTTTCCTCCCTTTAGATGCTTTGTCAGGCCTTTACTGCAGCCACCTTGAGTTGCTGCTTGTTTGTGGGTCTTTCTGCCCTCAGTTTTGTCTTCAGTAAGTGAAAAGCACGTTACATTTTGTTAAGGTCAGATGACTCACTCAGCCATTGAAGAATATAATATATAATGTCATATTCTCTGCCTTGAGAAGGTCTTTGGTTTCATTCACAGTATGTTCTGGGTCATTATCCATCTGTACTGTGAAGCACCATCCTATCAGTTTTGCAGCATTTGGCTGAATCTGAGCTGATAGTATAGTTCTATACACTTCAGGATCCATCCTGCTGCCTCTACCAGCAGTCATATCATCAATCAACACCAGTGACCCAGTTCCACCGGTTCCCATATATATCCATTGCCTTAATAACTGCCTCCACCATGTTTGACAATGATGTGGTGGCTTTGGATCATGAGCCGTTCATTTCCTTCTCCATTTTCTTTTCTCCCCATCATTCTGGTACAAGTTCATCTAGGTCTCATCTGTCCAGAGAATCTTGTTCCAGAGCTGTTCAGGCTTTTTTAGATATTTCCTGTTAAAATATAATTTGGCATTTCTGTTCATGAGTGTTACCAGCGGTTTGCACCTTGTATTAAACCTCTGTTTTTACATTCATGATACATCTACCTCCTGGAGAGTTTTCTTAACCTGACTAGATGTTGTGAAGGGTTTTTCTTCAACAAGCAAAGAATTCTGTGATCATCCACTTAAGTCGTCTTCTGTGGTCTTCCAAGTCTTTTGGTATTGCTCAGCTCACCAGTGTTTTCCTTCTTTTTAGGATTGAACCAAATTGTTTATTTTGCCACTCCTAAAGTTTCTGCATCTGTCTGATTGAAGGTCTGAAGGTTTGTTTTGCTTTGTTAGTGTACTGATGGCCTCCTTCAATGCATCAACACGTCAATGGGCTGCATATTGAGATTTTACATGAACAGCTACCAAATGCAAATTAAACACTTTGAATCAGCTCCAGACCTTTTATCTGTTTAATCTGCCAAATAACGAGGGAACTGGCTGTGAACTGATTATCAGTTTCAGCCACTGTAAATGAGAGATAATGTATAAAAAAATGGCTGCAATTCCTGAGCAGTTAATGCAATATTTTTGTTACACCACTTGAATTAAATATTCAATCACATCTTGATGGCTTCATTTCAGATCCACTGTGGTGGTGCATGGAGGAGTAATTATGAAAATTGTGTCACTGTCACTGAAATAATTATGGAACTACCTGCTTAATACAAAAAAATATGCTGTTGAGTCCTATTATTTAAATCTTTAATGTAAGATACAAATCTAAAAATGTACACTACAAGCATAGGTTTATAAATAAACTTATAGTTTATGTTTGATTTCATCTTCTCCTGGCACCAACACTTTGTCCCTATCAAGTTACAGCTGAATAAATATATTTAAAAGTAATCAAACAAACAGTCGGGCTCCAGCATTATAATCCATTAGGAAATTCAAGTATGCTAAATAATGCATGAGTGGACTACACTGAATAAAATGTAATAGTGTCAACTTATTGACTCTTTTCTCCGACTCGGTCTCTATTATCGCTGCTGCCATTTTTTATTTTTTTTTATTTTTTTTTTAAAGATAAATGTTCATCGTCACACATTAATATTTCCAGCTCCGTTGGATTAAAATGGAGGCTCTGTCCTTTGTTCATCTGTTGCCATTGTAAATCGTAATATCTGTGTTCCACTGATGATGTCTTTTTTCACTCACCATGCCCTCACTTAAATCAGCGTGAATAGACTAAGAGATGACTACACAAACTCTGATCGGTTGTTATGCAAGTTTCTATTCTCAGAGTCAGGCAACTCAAATTTCAGAGTTAGGTTCAGCGTTATACCTGCATTCTCTGACAGGCCACTGAAGGATACATGTGTTTTTACAAAACTTTGCTGAAGAGCAGGACTTACATCTTTAAATCATCGCACTAGCACTGTGAGTATAGATCTGCTGGGGATGCCACTCACAGTGAACACAGCAGCTAAATGGGGCATTTCATGCATTTTTAGTACACCGCAGCACACAACAGAGTTTGAAGCCCTCTGTTTCAGGGCTTATCCTCGGATTAGTGCCTGGAAAAGTTCATTCTGCCCTGGAGACCCAGGGTGCACTGAGCCCTTCCTAACAGGGATTGTGTAACTGCTGGGAACTTTTGATTTTGTTTTGTTCATAGAAGCAGGAGGATTACATCCTCAGGGACCCACCTGACCTGCCTCCCTCTTCTCCGCTGTCCCCTGTTGAACCCATACAGTGGATTGCACCTCCCAGCCAGATGAGAAATACAGCAGCATATGGATTCTCTAGTCTTATTATACTTGGTTTGTTTGCTGCACAGAGTTCTGATAAAAATGGGACCTCTTGCATTCCAACGTAGTCTAGTAGAAGTTAGTAGTTTCCTAGTATAACCTCGGCAGCAGATGTAAATCCCTAAGAGTTAATGTTAAGGTCTTGCATGTTCTTAATCTTTATATCAATTACAGAATAGACATCTGGGCTATTCCGACCTCTGTTTAGTAGCATCAATAGTCACCAGCTATATTTGCGTATAGTATTGGCTCAAACATAAATGTTAGCTGGGGGCTTGTCTCAGGCATCAGTTCTAAGCTATAATCACAATTTCGCCACTGCTATGAAACCCACAGATTTTTAACGATATGTTTGTATTAATTGGTGTGTATGAAGCTTGAAGGCAGCCTTCACTGCTGGCATGCCTTCTGCAAGCCTGACACAGTAAACAAGAAAAAATGTAGACACAAAAGGTAAATTATCAGAGTAAGTTAAAAATCAATGCTATTTTGCCTAATTTAGCTACCAAATCAAGCATTAAAACTTTGTATGATTAATAGAGGAAGAAAAAATTAGAAGACTGGTGGATCTTTGTTCATTTGAAAGAACAGTGCACAGTAGTTTGAGTACAAAACTATAATTCAATTCTGATTTTCCAGTAGACGCAAAGCTTTGAATGCTTAATAAACTCTTCCCAAGGCTAAATTGCACACTTGTTTCATCTGGCAATGAGATTACTTGAATGGAATATTCTGGAAAACTGTGGAGAGAAAGACAATAATGAGGCAGTAATGTTATTTCTCCACAGCAGCTCCCATTGTTCTTTTAAAAAAGGCTTCTGTTTAGTCTGGTTCAACTCTCATTCCCATCCATCTTTCCATTGAGGAAAATTTTGCAGAGCCAAGGATAAATGAGAACAATAACATTTCTGCAGTACTCAAATGCATCAAACACAGACAGGAGAGAGTGCTATTGTGTCCCTCTAGCTCTTTGGACAATGGACAATCTAGATAGTAGTGCAGCACAGCTGCACACACAGAAGCACAGATCAAATGAACAGCATCACTCCCAGCAAAACTTTAATAACTTCCTTTGAATAGGCTCCTGTACCCAACTTAATTTTGCCTCTTGCCTTCAGACTAAAACATATCCATTAACACCCCAAGCCTTTTCCTTCTGGTAGTGGCCTCTGTAAATGAGGAATCATTGGTGTGGGCCAGCAAGGGTTAAGCTCCCTTTTTGAAGATTATGTTTCACTTTCCAATTGCCTGGGCCAGGACTAGCCACTCTCTCCTAATCCACAACTGCAGGCTTTTGATAGCTCCCACTACATGTGCTTATTACAGTTACTGATTAAAACTGAGAGACAGAGAAAAAAGGACAGATAGGGAAACGAGAGTGGCAGAAGAGAGGGAAGGGCAAGTGAGGGAATTAAAAATGACACCAATATCAGAAGCAGGGGCCTAAATTACACAGCAGCTGACTTTGATTACTCCTAAATCTAATATTAAAAGCAAAACTATATGACTTAAATGTACAAAAAGTAAATTCTTCTTCAAAAAAAGTTAGATTTTCAAGCAAGAAAAATACGGTACCAAATCCACCGTTACTTATTTTCAGACACTACTTTTTTTTTGAAACAGTCAATTAAAATCACATGTGCCAGCTAAGAGATACCATTATATGTGTGTCCCCAAGCAACAAGGTGCTGACAAAGGTTCCAATGTAAAAGCAGACACACTCCATTGCAGTGGGTGGCAGTTATGAGGCACTTCAGAGTTTGCCAGCCACCATAAAACAAACACAACAATAAGGAAGACGACCGCAATAAACATGTTGGGAAACTGAATAGCCGTCACCAATACGAGCAGTGAGCATTACAGGGAATGACAAGAGAGTAAGATTGGCAGAGGCCAATAAAGGAAGCCATGAACAACCCATAGCACAACAATAACATGACTGAAAGCAGCGAGGCTCCACCTGGGCTTTTGAGCTGACTCGACGATGCCATTTGCTTTACTTGACTGATAACATAACTTCTAACAATGTCTTCTACTTTGTATTCGTTACTGTGTTGGAGTGGTCGTTTGGTGTGGGACTTCTGTTAATGGCCGTGATTCAGTAACCTAATACTAGGAGGGTTAATGCTATTAAGCAATATAATGTTCTAGTTTTATTCAGCAAAAGCATATGTAATACTGAGTTACACAAACTACCTCATAATTTAGCAAGACCAGGTTTATTTTTTTCACAATGTTACTACAGATAGCTACCGCATTAGTGCCAGACCCATCCCCCAACTGCTTTCTTTACTGAAGTAAATCATCGGTACAGTTGCTCGTTAGCTCATTAATATGTAACCTGGCCTACAATCAGCAGTTTTCTAGATTGCTAGCCCCCAGAATGTATTTTCTGTAATTTGTCAATATGGTCTGGCTAATAACATTTGTGGAACACACTCACATGTGAATAACACACTAATTGCCTGATATTGTGACTTGAGTTGTAACCCCTACTGAGGGAAGACCCCGACAAGTTGCTTGTCACACAGTTACCGTAAAGCTGGCTCTTACCAACTACCAATTTTAGTGCAAAGCTGCTGTAGGTCCAAATGTTTTCTGTCACAGTCATCAGATTAGCTGTGTGCTGATCTGACACAGCATGATTGCTTGTTTGTGTTTGTTTCTTAAGTGTCTGACAGGCTATCATTTCTCGACATGAGCTATTACCTGCTTGGGCTATAGTGCTTCCAGTAAACTTCACCACTCTGACTCAGAGCCCATCAGAATTTAATGCAGCAGTGTCCTGTAATTTCCACTTGGGACCAAAAGGCCACTGCTGCTGATGAGCAGCAAAAGTTACATGGTCTCAGTTTAAGTTTTAATCCAGGAATTTAATACACTCATATGCTTTAAATTTGCTTTAAGAAGGACAAACATGAACAAAAAAAGCAAAAAAGTCCACAAAATTTATTTCCTATCAGACAGGAAATAGTGTATCCGAAAACATTTAAAAATCACATTCCTAAAGTTTTGTTTCCACAGTGAAACATAGACACCTTCAAAGACCTAACTACTAAATGCTTGAACTAGACATGGCTGCAAATTTGACAAGGAAAAACAAGGAAAAACAAAATGCTGGTCACATAAGATGGTGAATATCAAAACCCACCTCATGATGTAACAAGGCTCCATAAATCACAATGGCGAAAACAACAATAATAACAGTCTTTTGGCTACTATTTTTTTGTAGAGACAGTTATTGTGCTGTCAGTCCTTTCCATACTTTTCCCTCCTCTGTGATACTGAGTAATCTCAAATAAAATCTACACATGAATAATTCACAACCATCTGCCACAAATCGGAAATCTGAATAAGAGTCATAAAAGTGAGGAGGTGCAACTCCTGTGTTTAATTCAAATAACCAACTTCTCACAGCATCCTCCACCGTGTACCTCAACACTGCAGGGCTGCAATGAATGAAAAAGAAAACTGCAAATCCCCACATACCGACCAGCTAATCTAGGAAAATATAAGTTACGGCAATGTGTTTCTTCTTGCCCCACAACCTCACACCCTCAGGCTCTAATCTTTTATTTTTATTGTATGTATTTTGGTCAAAATATGGGAACTGATCTTAAGATTGAGAGATGGATGAAAACACACATGCATATACGTAAAAAGAAAAGCTATTCACAGGATGACACAGTAATAGCGGGTTCCCCTTAGACTCTACAAAAAGAATGGTCTAAGGGGAACCTCAGCTATCTATGACTGGATCCACCGGAAAATCAAGTTTTCTGGGTCTCACTCTGTGAACATAGAAAAGTGGCCAGGAAAAAATTGGAGACCTTCTACAGGCTGCAGGTTTAAAGCACAACTACCACCCTATAATAACTATACAATCATGGACAAGATCAGAAGAACAGGTTGGGACTGCTTCAAAAAGTTAAAACACAATTAAGACTAGTACACAAAAACAAAACCTAATAAACCCAGCTTTAGCTTTCTCTTAAGTCAGACTGCACAAGCCTCAGAGTTGTTTAACAAGCGCAACAAGCCCTCCAGCAGCAGACGCAGCAGCCTCTCGCTCTGTTTGGGTTCCAGGCAGGGGAGCTGCTCTGCATGACGATTCATTGACGCAAGATCCCTCTCAGCCAGGACCTGCCACCGATTACTGCCGCTGGTGAGAGGAGGGGTGGGAAGGAGGGGAGGGTCTTATTGGGATGAGAGAGTTTGTCTGTGTGTGTGTGTGTGTGTGTGTGTGTGTGTGTGTGTGTGTGTGTGTGTGTGTGTGTGTGTGTGTGTGTCCAGCTCTGGCTCCAAGGCCATAAACCCAGTTCCAAAATGCCAAGTAGCATGTCAACATGCCAGCCTTCACCACCCAAGTTTAAGTCAGACAAAAGGCCCTTCAGTGTTCTAAAATGGTGGTTTAAGAATAGGAAATGATGATCAGTCATATATGGAAAAGGGCTTAGTAAAACTGCACAGACTGGAGGGCAACAAGGGGAAAATGAACTCCTAACAAGACATTAAATTGAGGAGTGACAGCTTCATCCTAATTTCAAGTCTCATCAAAGTAGACAGAAGTCTGGAAGTTGACGTGATTTGGTTTAATACAAAATTCCAACAGGACTATCCCTCAGCTACTTTTGGTGTTATTAAGGAAAGGTTGTGTGTGGAGAATCAGGCTAAATTGTGAACTTCTCATTCATCAAGTTATGAAATATGTTTCCCAAAAGTGGAATTATGTTCATCTGTCAACTGACATACTGTGGGTGAGTATAACAGGGCTCCCTCCCTTGTTGAAACAGTTCAAATAAGAGGAAAAACAGTTTGGTAATTACAGTGACCGCTGTTGATTCAGGTTGGGACCATTTTTCCATTACCTAGAAAAATAGGCTGAACAAGTCAGATAAGGTCTATGAAATAACCTGAAAACTGACAGGCATACCTCGAAATTGACGAAGGTGAAATTATACTCTTACAGCTGACGTTATTTTAGAAACTTTGAAAGACTAAGTATAATAAATAGCTTGAGGGGAATGAGAATAGACAGAGCATGGAAATGATAAAATTAGGAAAACAACAGTAGACAATAATATGGTCAACTCCAAGGTTCAGATTACATAATAATGCATTTCTGCAAAAAAGAAGAAGAGGAAATATCTTTGGCCTGTGCCAATGTTCACAGCTATCTGGACAGCCTGAAACATCTCGTCTGACGCAAACCCTTCTGGCTGGGACCCAACCATGTCTCTACTCATGGTTCAAGAGAAAAGAAAGTGATGCCAGCAATCCACACTGCACCACATAGAACTAACAGTACCACAACAATTAATCAATGGCTGTGACATCACTGTGTTGAATACAACCAAGACATCCAAAAGCATGATGGGTAAGGGAGGACACAATTCGCCTTTTGTCCATATTGATCAGCAACTGAAAAAGAGGAAAATACAGATCTGCTTCATAGTGTCGAGGACAAAATTCATAGGACAGCTATAGTAGGGAAAACGGATGCATACAAACAAAGTACTGACAGACATGCAGAGAATAGGAAATATGCCCAGTGTTTGTCAAAGGTTGGTTGTCCATTTTGTATGAAGAGCACAACATGTTTTATGAGAGTTTTGCAACAAAAATTAATGAAAATTGTCACACGAATTGCTGTTGTCACCGAGGGCAGTGCACCACCCTTCTATTTTTTCCTGTCTCAGGTGCTGGAAAAAGTTTGTGAATGCTAAAATTAGTTGCAACATATCAGTGGGAACAAATCACCAGCTTTTTTGGTGTTTTACTTTTGTGTTGTCTGGTGTCACTTTCATTATCTGACGTGACTTGCGTTACATGATTCAGAACTCTGGTTATAAATCCTTCACAGGGCACATAATGAGTACAGAGAGCTACATAACTGGCTTGCAAGTCAAATGAACAGTGCAAAGTTTGCTTGATAGAAATGAGATAATAATAATGATAATTAAAATAATAATTAAATAATATGCACCTTAAATGTTAAAATCCTAATTCAAAACATAAAAATGACATTTACCTGAAAGTACCAGCTTTACTCCCATTTTACTTCAGACCCTCAGTGAATAACTGTAAACCATTACAAAATATGGCAAAAACAAGAACATTTAATAGCTTAAAATCGTAACAGCTTCTTATTTTACTGCCTCAATTTATTTTCTTGGAAGCACTGTCTTTCTTGAGTGAACATTAGTGCATATCAATTATACTCACAATGCCAAAAATTTACTCAGACAAACATGTGCCCTTTCTCCATTACCGTTGTGTAAATGCTATTTAACAATGCAAAATGCTGGAGTTAGTGGTTTTGCCAACCGTCTCAACCATATTCAGTCACTCCATGGAGGACTAAAGAGCCCCAGTAGACAATGCTAAATCAAAACAACAGTCTTGGTCTGTTCTCCAAGTTGTAATCAAATTATCAACTACATGGTCATAATGGAGAGAGGCTACAATTCTACATTTTCAATATTACTGCTTTCTGTCAATCTAAAAAAATGTCTTTGAAATGTCTGACTTGGTAATGGCTACACCCAAGTCAATTCCCTCTATTTCTGTTAAAACATCAAAATCCTAAAATGTCCACTTTAGAGACACTCTGTAGAGCTAATGTCCTAACTTAACCCAACTTCACTCAGACATCAAAGAAAAAGGATGTCGTCAAGAGCAGGGTTTCACTTACCATTTTCTTATCACACGTCTACTGTGTTTGGGGGTTAAGTTTAAAATCGTTTTGAAAAAAAATGAAACAATTGTTCTTGTTCTCACACATAGACTAAGAATGAATCTGTCCATCATCAGAGCATTGTGCCATATTTACCAAATGACTCTAAAAAAAAAACAAACAAAAAAAACTGCAGGCAAAAATAACCTGGAAAAAGTTCTTCTTTCTTTAGTAACCAGATAGGTCTCCTTCTATTTCCATTTTTAAAACACACAATATCAGTAAGAAGAAGAGTTGGAATAAACTTGAATAATTCATAGACAGAAGAAAGGGTAATGTTGTACACAACTTGATCACAAAAGAAGAGTATACACTTTTTACGCAAATTCAGAAGACATGAAATCAATCCCTAATGTCAAATTTTATTTTCATTCAAATAGCAGAAGGTGTTTCCATGTCAAAGTAAGTACACATGGACTGACAAGGACAAAAGGGTTCTTGTTGTGAAATACTGTACATATTTTTACGTCTTACCTGGTCGACTGTGAGAGCTCATTCTTACGTTTGCTGGTGGCAGGCAGACTTGACAGGGGGGGAGAGGTGAGTGGTGACTGTGTCAGTGCACCTCCCTGGTGCCTGTAGTGACCACCATGTGCTTCCGAACCAAGCTGGAGCTGCCAGTTGGAGGTGCCTGGCCAAGGAGACACAGAGGGAAATTGTTTCTCAGGGGTTCATCACACCGAGCCACAGGTGGAGACCTCAGTGGTGTGTTGTGGCAGGATTTCTCTAACCAAATGGTCAGGCTGGAAGAAGCAGATGTGAAAAAAAGAATTTTCATATGAATGGAATATTTCTTATAGAAGCTAATATACTTATTGACGGTGTCATATCTAAGCTGTTTTCCAACAAATTACAAACTAATAGAGCATATTCTAAATCTGAGCTGATCATGGGCTGGTGCCCCGTAGGCTTTTTTTTTTATCCCTCTTTGGCAGTTACTGAGCTAAACCTCCTCTGTGTGGCCATGTGTGGTCCTTTATCAGGTCAGGAAAGAACAAAGATCTTGCAGGTCACCAGCCTTCAAAGAAAGAAAAGACCCCTTCGTTTCAAGATGCCCTAGTGTCACGTTGTGACCCTACATGAATATGCATACTTCTCCTTTTTACCTAAAATAGGCTTTTTAAGGATGTTCAGGAAATGTGACACAGATTTCCCTTAATGTGTGAGTTTAGTGTTGTATATGCAGGGTCAGTGGTGAGCTAGATTGTGGCTGCAAAGGTGAGGTTAACAACCACAGAGGAGAGAAGTCACGGTGACGAAAACCAGAAATTAAACTACAGCAAAAAACTGTTGTTGCTGAAAAGCAGAAATACAATTAAAACAACTCCTTTTGAACAAATGTTTTGACTCCTGCCTGATGTTGGACATCAATTATTTGTAAAGAAAATATTTTGAAAGTCATTGCAAGTATTATCCATATTATTAATGAAAATCATTTGATTTATTTTGGACAAGAGAAAAGTAGTAGTGATGTAAAACAGCTCTGGCTTCCTCCAAGCAAAAGTTTTATCACATCTGGTTTTTATCAGATGAATTTAGTTTCATTTGAATTATAATCGCAAAATGCAATAGCTATCCCTGTAAGTAACTGTCAGTACTGTTACTACACAGTCAGACAAAGCTTTTGTGTTTAGAACAATAGCTACATAAATTACATACATGTATTTCTAGAGAAAAAAAACACAATTTATTAAACACGCTTCATAGGATGTGCTTTTGATAGAGTTTCAACACTTGCCCACTTCTCAATACCTTACTAAGATTTTACTTTCACAGCTTGCATGGTCATCTGGAGAAGCCAGTGTCATGATGAAAGGCTCTTCCCTGTAGTACACCCCCAAAATGAAATGCAAACAGAGGCCTCCTAAGGGCTTAGACTTACCCCAGAGTTAGCAGCAGAAGAAAAAGAGGAAGAAAACTTTTCATACTGTCTACTCTGTGTGACTTGTGCAATCCAAACAGCAAGGAGTATGTAAACCAACACACAAATGGGAAGCCTCTGGCTATGCAACCCTGGCCAGCAACAACTAAAACTCGACTCTGTCTCACTTAACAGGTGTCAACATAGCAGAACACAAACAAGTTATAATGAGAGCTGCGATTGGTCACTAGAAATATCACAGAAGCTGCAATAGAGTGTGTATGGGCTCCCATCCTCTATCTCTCAAACCAATACACAGACAAAAAACACTCACATACACACTGTCTCTTTTCTGTCGCTATTACTTGAAAGCTGTTGAACTGAATTACTGTCAAATGAATGAGTTCAGTGGAAAGAGGGTGCAGGCTTTGCATGGTCAAATAAAACTTCATGGAAACACATTATTGCCAGGATTCTCCAGGGTCTTACTTCACTTATCAGGAATTACTGTAGAAGAAAAACAGTCCCTTAAGTGAGTGACAAATTTAATGGCACCTCAGCTTCATAATTAGTGTAGAATGTGAAAAAAAATCTACTAACAATTAGCTCCAGTTTTTCTCTCACAGTCTCAGTGCAACAACACTGAGCTTCAAATACAGACAGTCAGTTTTAACTCTAATTTTCGGAGATTGATAAAACATACATCAGTGTGCTGCTTTGACAAAGTACCTCCTCAGTATTTGTCATTCACTCTGAAATTTGAGTGCAGAACCTAGCATCCTTCAGGCCAGAGGCAAAAATAATAAGAGTTGGTTCAGATGTGGATGTCTCATAAGGGTGTGTGCTAAGTAGCTTCATGCATGCAGACAATACTTGGGATACATAACAAATACAGAGAGCTAGGCCAGGAGCTATATGCAGAACAGGGCTGATGGATTTGCCGGATTTTCTGTGTCAGAAAAAGTCCTCAGTGTATCAACTGGAGGGCAGCAACGTTCTTCTCAGATCAAGCTGTCTATTTTTGTCAAAGGAGTCATCTGTCAAACAAGAATTCAGACTCTGCTTTTACAGTTTATCATACTATGTTAGAAATGATCTCAGTCCTCAGGTCCTTTCACTCTCTGTGCCACAAACACACAAAGAAAAAGAAAAGAAATAGTGTACCTCAAAGGAAGGCCGAAGCCAAAACTGCTCCTTTTCTGACGTCATCATCTCACACTTTGTGGCACTAGTCTGCTGTCAGCTGTGTACTTCTTAGTGTTTCTTCCAAATCATGTCACTTTTTCTAAAATTTGAACTGTTCTCCAGGGATCTATTAAAAAGTAATCTTTGTACAACACTGCCGGTATTCCTGCACTGTAGAACCATAAAATATACCTACTACATCTCTTCATGGATCTCATTTCCACAGACCGAAACTTCAGATTGGATGAGATTTATTGTTCCCGTACAGCAAGGTTTGAATCTGGAAATGTTTCATTGCACTTGACAGAAAAACAGCTCACAGGACCCCTTAATGGACTTCATTTCCCAAGCACTCTGAGCACTGCCGGTAGTAATCACGATGGTATAAAAATAACATGTGGTCGGATGGCGAACAGTAAACAAAAATTAAGAGACTCCTTGCATAGCTCATGAAATGAATCATTGAAAATGCACTTATGCCATGAATACGGCTTCAGCCTCTAAAGCCCTAACTGTGACTATGAATTATTCAGCTGGTGAGTGGGATTAGCAGCACCGCTACTGTGCAACTGATTGACAATGTTCCCTAATTTTCTATGTTATTGACAAAAAAATAGTTGGCAAAAATAGGACCTGCAAATCCCAAGGTAAAAGCATTTTATCTTACAGCTAGCCAGACAAGGATACAATATTCTAGTATGTCTAGACTCTTGCTTGTTAAGTGCATGACTAAGTCAAAATGAATCCATCCTCCCTGAAGGGAGAGAACCTCAAGGTCAATGTGACACAGGTGACATGGGAGTAAAAGTGGGTAAAGTGGAAGAAACGAGGCAGAAGGGTTGAGTGAGCACACAACTGAGAAGAGAAACAGATACATTATCTGGCATGAAAGGACCTGCAGTAACATGGTACTCTCTGGCTTGTTTGCAAGTGAACAAGACCAGCTTTGACAGCAGGACAACAAATCAATCAGCTGTTGGCTGAACAGGGACAAAATGACAAGA
Organism: Istiophorus platypterus; assembly: GCA_016859345.1. Taxonomy (NCBI): domain Eukaryota; kingdom Metazoa; phylum Chordata; class Actinopteri; order Istiophoriformes; family Istiophoridae; genus Istiophorus; species Istiophorus platypterus. Next base: position 21,080,484 of record CM029122.1, read on the forward strand.
CGAGGAGGACACGCATCAAGTGGCAGAGAGGGATCATTTTCCCTGTTGCTACACAACTCTGACAGCTCAAATACATACCAATAATGGATATGATATAAATTGACCAGTTTTATGTGATAACAGGATGGGATAATGGGATATCCAAATGAATGACTGAAGATCAGTCATTACTACAGTATGCAATGAGCTGTGATGTAAGAAAATAAAACAGAATACCAAGTAGAAAAGGAACATGTCAGAAAAATCTGACTAATATTTACACAACTTTGACAAGGTAGCTGATGGTCATAAGAATGGAGTTAAACAGCCTGTATTTCATCACTTCTGACCATAAACAAGACTAGGTCAAATCCTAGTATTTGGTTGGACAGTGTATGGGGAAACTGTGCGAAACTGAGAACATACTCAAAATGTTGTGGAATTGCTGTAAACAACCACTTTCGATGGAGTGTAGCTAAAGCCTGCTCGGAAAGTTTCTAAATGTTGCAAGATGATGTAATACACCGATTAACATCATCATCATTGCATTGTATTTGCATTCCATAAACCAGTTTCAGGTCTTTATTTGTTTTCTTCTCTCCTACTCTCTGTGCTCACATATACACTTTCACTACTATAGCTGAATTCCCACTAAAGCTGTTCTCATTTACATGTTTTTTTTTTCCTTTTTCTGTTGTTAGACATCCGAACAACTGTGAAATAGTTACTGAGACAATGGCGCTTTAGGACAACATGTTAATAAGGTATAGTAAGGTATTGAGAACATGTTAGTCAATTCCAAGCCATTTCCAAGCTGCCTCTCTGCTAAATCATGATTCTATAACAGTGAACATATGTTGTCTGACAAAATTACCAGACACATAAGTCAAAAACAACAGCTGTGCTGTGATTTTGGCTACATTTACTTGTAAAATGATCACTCACAGAGAAAGTTAGAAGCTCATTCACGTCTATGCAGCTGCCGTGTGGTCAATTGTATGATATCAATACAAATGTGTGCCATCACAGGGAAAAGCTGACCTCACACTCGTGGGGCAATACTGGCAACTCTCTTCTAGGAATAGTAGCTAAGGATTGTCCTAAAAGTTCATCAATTTGTCACTAGGTTCTGTTTTGAAAAAAAGTCACTAATGGGGCATGAAAAGTCAGTAAATCTACTAACAGAGATGCTAAATTTGCAGCACTGTCAGTAAATGACCCCCTGATGACATCACTGAAACTCTTTGCACCGATTCATTTTGACAGAGCACAGCCAATGGGAAAACGCCAACACTTGGCCAGCTGACCAATGTTGTAACTTCATCAGTCAGTCAGTCAGTAAGCAACAAGCACTTGCATTTATAAAGATTGCCCCACTATACCAGTCCAGCCAAAGTAAGATGGACAGAAGAAATGCACACTGTTGTTCTAAAACCACATCAGGACTACATAGACAGATGTGTTCTTATGGTCGTAATTTAGAGCTGGACATGATTTGCAATTATCCATGAGAACCTCCACTCACATGGGTAGATGAAAAAATTTATATCATGCACGTCCTTGCAGCTAAGATGATGTAGAAAGTACAAGTATATTCTTAATCCTGCGGTATCTGCAACCCAGTTGAGGCAGTCAATTCAAGTTTCCCTGCAAGAACACAAATGAAATGCCCCCCTCTTTGCATCGCATATTCAATGCATCCATACAAATTGGTGATCTATTTGTCAAAATACTGTCCCTCCCTCTGCTCTACCAATGCTGCCACTGTTCTAAAGTACAACATTTTGTTTTATTTTGTTTAATGTCCACGACTACCACTACTACCTTTAGACTCGGACTGTCTCCAGATGAGAGAGAGGATGTCAGTCAAGTCCCTAAACATTAATTTTTCTTCTGTTCTGTCATCGTATGTTAAATAAACTTTTCTCTGTAAGCTGCCTGACTGAGCTGAATATTTCACAGTGGAAAGCAAATGAAGTAAGCGTTTAACATGCTGATGAGAAGACATTCTGCACATGGGTATGTACGTAAGAATTAAGTTTATAGTTAATGCTAACAGTGACCAGCATAATACTGGTGGCAGTGGACTATTTCTTTTGCATTTTTTAATTTTGCTGGGTACTACAGAGCTAACTGCCTTTCCTACAACATCTGTTTTTTTTATTCCCTCCTCATCTTGGACAGCTCCTGCTACAAGATAACGCTAAGCTAGTGACTCGGTCAATGTAATGGTGGAGTAAAACAGACTTATTCTTAGACCACACAGAACTAAATTGAATAGATCAGCCCCAGAGATCAGCCCAATTGTCACGATACCCAATCCAGCTATCTGAGTCAGTATTGGACTGATATCCAATATCAGTATCAGATTAATGAATTCCTAGTAGTAATACACAGACAAACACACAAGTCTGCTGATGTTAATGGACAATCATACACCCATGTGTTGTTACCCTGGCAACAAAAGACCAACTAATCAGAGTCAAATAAAAAGTAGGAAGTAGCATCTTTCCATGCATTGTGTCAAGTCCTGTTAATAACTGAAGCCCAATCAACTTCCTTTTCTTTATCACTCACATTCCTGCAATGTTACTGTCATTCATTATGTAACTCTAGCTTTCTCTCATTGTCACCCATCCACATTAATAATTATTCATCTCACCCTTAAGCAATAATCCACACTGCACTATTGAGAAAAGCAGTTTTCTAAAGCTAAAGGGTTTTTTTGTTGTTTTTTTTTCATGAGAATGGGTACCTGTAGAAATCTTTTTACATGCAACAGTTTTTTGTGACTACAGGAAGAGCTAACCTTCACAAGGCATCACAACCTTGGCTGAATCTGCCTCACACTTTCTTTTCAAGGCTGATGTATGAGAAACGTTTATGTTTTATAACATCAGTTATAAAGTGGGGGAGTGGGAAAGAGGGGCTTCTTTGTGAGCAGACGCTCACCTAGCGTCTACCAATACTCTGCATGTGAAGCATTTAGGGATCATTGGTAAATCGTTGCATCTACCAATTATATCCTATTTGGGATGATGTAACCAAATATAAGGTAAATGTCTGCCCTCAAACCCAGGACAAGGTCCCAGCAAAGCACAAAGGATCTAAAATGGGAGTTATAATATAAAATGGAGTTATAAGGCACACCAGGGTATAAGGGGCTGGGTCTAGGAGAATGATTCGCAGCCATGACCTCATGGGTCACAAGGGTCAACACGCTGATTCATCAAGCCTCAAATCACATCAATTGTGTTTGAGAGCGTCAGTGTAGCTGTCCATTAAAAACTCTGTGTCCCCTGTGCTTCTTGAAATTTTCCTCTTGTCCACCTTTACTGCTTCTCTGACACCCTGGCCAATATCCAACTTCCTTCCTTTGTTACATGGTATAGCAGTAAGCCTAACGAGAAAGTGTAAAGTATCTGTAAAGTCACTGATTCCATGACCTTTGCATTTGATGACTCCTTAATACAAAATGAAAAAGTAAAATTCAAAGTGATGATGATCCATGTCAACAGATTTGGTTGGTTTAGATGACTGATAGTGAGAAGACTATTTGCAAAAAGGCTGTGGTGGAACAGTAGATACCCCAAAGTTTCATTCAAACTGTGTTTGTGGCTTCTCAAGCATTGCCTGTAATGAATGAGAGACAGGGGATGAGAACAAAGATGGAATAATATGCTGGATGGCTCTGGGTTGAAGGGAAGACCCTGCCAAGCAGTTTACAAATTCCCGCTGAGTGAATGTGTCTGTGCATTACAGGGTCATGTCACCTTATTTGTCCCCAAGCACAACATTGGCATTAATAAACCCCATTAGTATCCATTAGCGTGACAACATCCACAAAATGTCCACAAACAAGCAAGCTTTCCCAGTGCCAGCTTGTGCTAAATTATGGAGGAAGTTGGAAAGTCAGGCCTGAGCCCTGACAAAGCACAATGGAACAGAGCTAAATGAGCTTATTAATGAGATTACAAGAGACTAACTTTGGGACAAGTAAAAAACAAGAATTAAGTGCTCACAAACTCTGGTAAGATAGTGACATGCAAGTTGGCCCATGAGTAGAACAGTCTAATGAGCTGGATTCAATTCAGAGAGCATCAGTTTGATTACAAAATTAAAGAAAAAAGTCTGCCCTGAAAGACTAGTGTGATAAATAAGAATTAGAAAAAAGACATATAAAAGAATAACCATTTTTTTCCTCAAAGAGGAGTATTTTAAAATCTTCAGTATCACACAAGTATAGACATTTAACAGGATATACACTAAATATTTTGACACAAAATGATTGACCAGGAAAACTTGCTCAGTTGTGGCCCTTAGATAAAGTACTGCAGATACAATCTGTCTTTTGCATGTCAAACATCAACAATTTGACTTAAAAAATGTTCTTAGTGATGAAATACAGCAGTTGTTGTCAATCTGAAGTCAGTTTGTTGTAATTGATTCCAGTATTGTGGTATAAGACATGATTCAAGGAACCGCAAAACAGGCAGTTTAATTACAGCTGGGGACCTTTATTTCATAAACATCTCCTGTCTGTCTTCAGTGTCAGATAAGAAAAAAAGTGCCAGAAAAAACAGACATTTCTAATCACAAATTAGATTCCTTAGCCTGAAATTAATCTGGTTAATACCTTGTGAAAAAAGCAAAATCAGCCCGAGAATATCATTACATAACTTGTGATTAATTCATCTGAAGAGGAGCCCACAGAAAGTTCTACACTTGGCTATGTGAGACTGGCTGCATCCATCCATCTGATGTTTTCTATTACGTTTGTGCATCATCCCACAAGATATAATTAGTATACACTTCAGGCCCACAAATGTGCACACATGCAAACTTCAAATGTGAGGCTGTTACCTTTAATTTACTGCAGGTGTTTAAACCGCAAATAGGTTTTCTTGGAAGGAGAAATTCACTCTAAAATGCTTTAACATCGAATAAAAATCTCTCAGTGTACCTTTGATTCCTGGATCCTTCCTGTTGCTTAACTTTGTAATATCCATGCAAAAAGTAAGTGGAGGAGCTACTTTCTACACTCAAATCTTTTTGCACATTGCATAAATAGCTTGATCACCTGTGAGGAAACAGGAAAGTGATTTATATCACACTGACGAATAAACATCTCACAGATGGAGCATTACACACCACAGTCATGTGAACACTTGGTCTTTGTGCGTTGCACATAGCAGGACACCGATCACTTGTCTCAGGCACACCAGTTATTCAAGTTGCATCATGTCTTATAGCTACTCTATGATCTGTTGAGCCCCTCACAGAGGACAGGCATCTTCTTCCCCTTACTCCTCTACAATGGATTTCTTCATGTGACCAGTGAATAATTAGAGCCTGGTGAGAGGGGTGAGTCTTGAAATAATTTTCGAAACCAAAAGCTGATATGTGCTACAGATGTTTAGGAAAAGCATTTTTTCTCACACATCAGAATTAATGGCGGTGGAGCTAACTTAGCACAGTGTCACTTCATCTATATCTATCTTTATCTTAAGAGTTTCAGGGATTTTTGAAGCTATAGACAGTTCAATCAAGCCAAAGAGACTCAAATGCATTCTCCTGGTATGACCACGCTGAATCCTTCCCTTTTGTCTCACTTTAACTATGCATAACATTAGCATTCAAATGGCGGCTAATATATAGTTGACTGCTAACTGAGCAAAAAGATGCCAATCTGATCAGAAAATGTGAGGAAACAACGATGAAGATCCTGTGTCACCTCTGCTCCAATCAGGGCTCTGCTCTCAGCTTGCCATCCTTCAAGAGACGCACCCTGGGCCAGCTTTTTGTTGTTGTTGTTGTTGTTTTTTGGTTTTTTTCCAGGGCCGCTGTGACCTTGTTTCTGTGGGGCCTGGAGTTTACAAGCGTGCACCAGCAGCCCCCCCAGTGCTTGTAATGCTGAGGGGAATACTTTCCGCTAGCAAAGGCTTCCAGGAGTCCTACCAGGGCAGGGACGCAGCCCTGCTGCTGCTCTCCTGTGTTTACACTTCATGAAGACACAAGTTTACACCCAGAGCTGTGGCAGCAGCGGTTCAACCTCAGCACAAACCTCCATCACACAAATACTGCTTTCTCCTCACACACACTCTCTCTCACACACTCTCTCTCACACACACACTCACACTCACACACTCGAACCCAGGTCCAGTTGTGTTATTTGGAGAAAAACGTTTTGGCCCTTTGCTACATGAATCAAAGACAACGTTTAGCTGCATTAATAGAGCCCCTCTTAATGCAAGGCGTAGTTCACTGATAAACAAACATCTGTAACTGGGTGACAAAATATCCCACATCTGGCAACTCTTTGCACCAGCCTCACGTTCATGGGGAAAACAATATGACAAAGTATGGCGCTGCGCTACAGCACAGCTCATAAAGGCACGGTTGAAAGTCCGAGGAATAATAACTAGTCGCCCACTTTCCTGACTTGACATCAGGTTTCAGACCAGCTCGAAACTGTGTAGCTAACAGTGTGATTAATGTCCCCGTTTAAACCGAGCCGCTAAGGTCGCGGAGTTAAAGTGCACGGAATTCACCAAACGTCTCCAAACGTTTTAAACCCAATCCAAGCTGCCGATATTACACCACGGTGACTGGATTGCGAAACATTATCCGTATTTCAGTCCGCTGACTTTAAAATACGTTACACTCTTGCAGAAAAAAAAAGTCAAGTACAAGACGGAGGAACAGAAACTCAAGTTTGACTCCGAAGAGGAAAAGCGCAGAGACCAGCGGCAAGATAAACACTTTTATGGTTCTGTCAACGCGTTCGAGTCAAAGAGCGAAGCGTGTGAGCGTGTTTGACAAAGAACGGAAAATAAAATGAAGTGAACACACACCCGCACTCACACTCACACACACACACACACACACACACTCACACACACACACACTCACTCACACACTCACACACACACACTCACACACACTCACACACACACACTACCTGAAGCGAGCACCCTCGGGCGCGGACGGCTGCTCTTCCCCGCCGGTGTCCCGGAGCATCCGCGGCGCAGGGTTCTAGGACCCGTCGGTGCGGCGCGGATCATCCGGCCAGCTGCTCCGCCATACTGGGCCCATCACGTGTCGGACGACCGCCCGTATTTCCGCAGGAGGCGGGGTCTGCTCGCCGGGGTTGACTGACAGCTGAGTGGAGGACCAGACGGGGTCTGGGGGGGGGCAGGATTCATGAATGAAGCCCCCCCCCCCGCTCTCCCTGCTGTTTGAGTGCGTCCACGGGCCACGCGGGTTTGGGTCACTGCTGCCTGGGTCCTCTTCCTCCAGGTCACTCTGAGCCTTCAACACGTCCAGGGGCATTTGTACTGTTGTGATCTTCCTCTACTACCATCATCATCATCATTTTTATGTCATGTCATAGATTTTCGTCATTGTTGTCGTCGTCGTCGTTGTTGTCGTCGTTGTTGTTGTTGTTGTTGTTGTTGTTGTTGCCACTGATGGTCAGCAACAACTTTATATTGAATTTATCCAATGTATTCTGGTAGGAAATTCTATAGGGATACGCTGCATAATCTACAAAATGTAAATTTTCATTAGATTTCTATCGCATGCCAGTATTCGATACATTTCGTGAGCATACTGCCTAAAAAGGAATATTTTTAAAGCCTCCTAAACCACAGTTTCAAATCTTTTGACACTTGGCTAGTATCTGATAAATCTTTAACCATTAGAAACTAAGCCAGTCTCAGTTATCAGGTCTATGTGACTGCATTTATATATGTCTGTGTGCGTATGTGTTCGTGAGTGTTCAATGTGCCCCTGTGAATGAATATTGTAATTTGATGTCTTGTGTAACCTCAGTTTGCCTCACCTTTTTCTATTCAAACTGGTGATTTCCAGGCAGCCTTTTCCAGAATGACTTTCCACAACTGCAGAGAACATGTGTCAACTTGTCACATTCGGCAGTTGTTTTAATACTTAGCCAGAGAGACATATACCAACAGTAGATTTTCCAGTTCCAGTCAAAGTGAGACCTGTATTCTTCATGTGAAGCAAAACATGTTTGCTAGTAGTGGTTTGGCATCACTGTTAGTGAAAAAAATGATAATGTGCCTTCTGGATGGGAGCCTTCCTCTAAAACCTGACCCCAGTTAAAACTAAGATAGCTGAGAGATTTTATGAGGAAAATTCATACAGTAATGGTGATGGCACATTTGATGATAAGAATGCAGAATTTATCACAACTATCTACTTGTAAACAGCATTTACTGTCTTACGTCCCGTCTCCCCCACCTTTAATAAACAGACAGCAGTGGCACATTCTGTATCTTGAAGCTTAAACAAGTAGCAAAAACATCACTTACAGGCGTTGCGTTGAAAACAAAGGTGACACAGTATCAGTGAGAGCAAAAAACCAGGCTCTGTGTTAGTTTTGATTTGAGTTGTAAATCTCCTCATCCTCTTCGAACACTGCTCATCTACCTATTATCCAAACGATTGGTCTGGAGCTGATTATGGGGCTGGACAGGAGAGAAATGGACTTTTTCTCAGGATCCAAGCAAAAACTGTGAAAGCGCTCACCACTTGAAGGATGTCTAGTATGGAGAGCTCTCATGGAGAGTGAAAGAATTGGAATTAGATAGGAAATGATTGCTAATGCACATACAGTGACAAAGAAAGAATGTGATGCAGTAATGTGGTAACAGATCAGATCAGTATGTGCTCATAGTCAGTGATACGAAGCAATAATGTAAGTACTGGCCCACAGTGGACTATATTACTGCCAGGCTTGAAAGGACACCTGATGTTGCCACAAATGTAGAAATGGTAAGACCGGGATCGTGTAAATGCCGGCACTCTTGCTTTAAGAGCGGGGGGCTCATCTGAAAAGAACTGGAACGATTCAACCCATTGGAGCTCGTCTAAAGAAAACACTGACAACTTAATAAGTATCCTCTCAAATGGGCCTGTCGACATAAGCAAGCAAAGAAAGCTGATTTGAACATAGATGGGACAACCCAACTCAGCCACGCTCTCCTCAGATAGGACACCACTGACAGCATAATAAGTATTCTCTGAAACTTGTTGATGGCTGTGCAAAATGGGACGCATCCAGAGCTTACCTGCTGTAATGAAACTCAATGTGGCTCACACTTGATGCTATATTATGCAATATGATTTGCCACTACCTGTTGGGGCAGTTACAGGGGACTGTGTCAGGCCCATTTAAGACATATTTCAACATTATCTGGGACATGCGATTATTTTCTTTCTTGCCGAGAGTTAGATTAGAACATCAATACCGCTCATATGTCTGAATGCTAAAAATGAAGCTGAAGCCAGCAGGCGGTTAGCTTAACTTTGAGTATTAGAAATACTATACAAACAAGACATAATGTCCTGATAAGCAAGCTCTAGAGCCGCCAGCAGGCTAGCAGGTTGCCTGCTTACCCCTGCTTCCAGAATTTAAGCTAAACTAAGCAAACCTGCTGCTTGTTGTAGTTACATTTGTAGCATACAGACATGACAGTAGTATTGATCTTATCATCTAACTTATCCGATTTTACAGGGTTCTGTGCACAGGCTTTAATTTCATCCAGTAATCATAATAATTGCCTTGGATGGAGAGTTACGATTTTCTGGGATAATCAGGGTTCATCAGGTTGTAAAATGTTCCTTAAATGTTCTTGAGGTAAATCAGCTTTTGGTGTCTAGCACTGAAAGGAAAACACTACTACACTACTACACTTTGCGAACATCTCTACCAAGCATTTCATAAGGTGTCCGGATATCATTTTCTGTGTCAGTTAATGTCATATAGAAGGTAACAAAAGTGATGCTGTTCTTTTTCTCTCTTTTTTTAAAAAAGGGTTCAATGATAAAAAGGGGGACTTTTTTCCCCACCTGTGTTGACACTCGAGTTGTGAGTCTTGTCATGACACCTTTCTGGAAAAGAAGAATAGTGACAGAAAATAGAGGCTGGTATTGAAAAAATATCTCACTGGAAATGATGACAAAAGAAAAAAAAACACCGTGAAAAACCTGAATGTTGTTGGTGTTAGAGACCCTGCAGCTGTGTTGCATATTTTTGACGTTTTGCTTTAATCCAGCAAAGTGATGTTAATGTAAACCTAAATTAGACACTTCACAATAGCACTTTTTCATGTTCCTTTGTGATACATCCAAAGTAAACTTTGTTTATCAGATGTCTGAGCAATTGAGATAAACTCTAGATTTGCTCCAACTGGTCAATCCCCTCTCAGCTCACTGGACAATATCTCTGAAAATAGTATGAGATGGTTTCAATTGAATAATTTAATTTTTCATTTCTATTGATTGGCATTTTTTCATATTTTGGTGCTAATAGTAAGGGCTATCCTCAATAGGATATTTAAGGCTATTTATGACTAAAGAATGTGGAATGATAGAAGATAAAGATTTATGGGGCATAATGTGAACATATGCACTTGGTAATGTGTGGTTATTTGCAGGATAAGGTTGGCAGGATGTGAGAGGGAGCTAACTGAAAATCAATTTCACCCTGAACCAGACCTAAAGGATGACTAAAGCTGCTGAGGGGAGTAAGAAACAAAGTATTACAGCTGGTTAACTTTCATAAAAAAGTCTAAATCTTCTAAAAATCATTTGTTGACTCTAAGCTTAGTTTTCTGTGTACACAGTATATCACTTGATCTTCCATCCCAAAGAAATAATTAAAGATCACAGTGCATTCTGGGTAGGATGTCCACCAGTAATTGTCCATGCACCCCTTTGGTTTTTGAATAATAATAATCATATAAATAATCATTAAAAAAAAAAACCTGCTTGAGTTTTCAGAGTATTGAACCTCTACTTAAGATGGACTCAGTGTCCTGAGGGGAGGTCAGTGAGGACTTTACAAACAACTGCAGGAGAGCACATCAGATCACGATAACCTGAAAAATGTCCCAGACAGAGCCTTCCTCATTGAATGTGTCCATTATGTCATGGAATATAAGGATAAGGTGGTCTCAAAAGTTTGTCATGTTACATGTATTGACCCGAACTAAGAAAACCAGGACAAATAGGACATAAATTTATCAATTTAATAATTTGGGAACTATTTTTCTCAACACAACACAGTTATATTGTACCTGTGGAGTTACACAAGGGTCCTAAATGCTTTTCGAGGTAGAGCCCTACTTTACCAGTTAGAACACCGACTCCGCTCAGAGATTGATCTGAAATCTTCTCTAAGCAGACCACAAAACTGTAAAGCCCATGGCTTTATTTCAGTTTATGTCAGGAAAAACAAAGTGCATTTTATGTTTGTCACACCAAAATGATAGTAGGCCAATGCTAATAAAGTAATTCCTCTCTGCTAACAGAAGCAGCTTGTACACCCAAATACTGTCGTCAACAACAATAGGCCTTTCAAAACACCTGCTTCATCAAATCTAGCTGCTTTTCTTCCAAACAAGACTGGTAATTCTGTTTGAGCTCCCGAGTCATCCAAGATCTGCAGGAAGTACACACTGTATACCCTCAATGTAATATTGCTTTGACAGCAGTGAATGGATTTCCTGTATGGTATGACGGGAAGATCAATTTTTTTTTCTAAACCCACGATAGTAGGGCATTCTCTAGAGAGCACAGCATTATCTTTTAGGAGATAAGCTACGGTTGGCACATTCACACGCTGTAGGTTAATGCAATTCAAAGTGGGAAAGAGGAACGGAGAGTAGATACCAGGGCATGCAAATGTGGTACACATGATTAACAGGGTAAACTGCTGCTACAGCTGTAAACTACAGGGAGAGAACAGGATTTAACTTTTAGCCCTTATGGAATAATCTAATATTTTTCCCTTTTTCCATTATCTTATTTAATTTCAAGATTTCATCTACCCACAAAAGAGGGGAAAAAGCTAACAGGGCGTGTGTTAGTGCATCCAGCTAACTTAATTAAGTGCCAGGGTTTTAGCCCTTTCTGTCGTGAATGCTCAGCATGTTGATTTGGTCTGTTGATCCAGCACAGAGACAACTTTCTTTCAGTTTCAAGTGATTTTTATCCAAGGCTGTGAAAAGCAAGGTTTCTGATTATAGATAGGGGCCGCAGTATTCAAGATTGCTGTAAGTTAGTTGATAGTGTAGAAACAGATCTGCAGGCTGTAATTTGGTCCTCTGTCATCTCAGCTATTAGCTCAAACATATAAGGCATACTAAAGAAGACAGGGAACACTTATTGAGGAGTTCATGTTGTATGGACCAAAACGCATGATCCATGATACATGAACTCCTTATCACTTTACAATTCTAAGGCACATAGTGGGTCTGGATGATTTTCTCCTCCACTAACTGAAGATGTAAAGTCGTGGCTATGTCTGTGACTGTGTGATTTTGAGTATTATTTGACAGTTTTAGAGTGGGGTGATTTTGTCTCCCTTAGCCACCATATAAAAGGATGATGTAACCAAGTATCTTTGAAACAACAACAAGGAAAAGTTAGATTCAGAGACTTCAGCATTTTAGGGATGCTTTTTAAAATATAATAGACGACAATACAATAGATCAGAAATATCAACCAACACCTGCCTGCTAATGATTAAATCAAAGCAATTCTTTGTCCCCTCCCAAAAAAAAAAACATGTACAAATTACTGGAGATGTGCGGTGTGATATAAAACTAAATAAGAACACAGACAAGTGGTTGGTTTTGGATGTAATGAGGAGCCTTTTCTCCTCTGCAGGTTTAAAGAGAGGATAACAAAAGGGAATAGCAACAGCTTGCTCTATTGTATATCCTTCCTCCACAGTTTAAGGTGCAGTAAGTGGATAAGAGGGATTAATGGTATCCAAGCCACAAAACACTAGCCAATCCTGTTAAGTCAAGCCAGGCACGGTGGCAGTAGTTCAGATGTGTACAGCTCCAGTGATCCCTCGTGTGTCTCCTGACACTGAGGATCCCTCAGATGACTGTTATCATGCTTGACTGCTTGTGTACCATCTCCCCATTATGTTCCCCTGTGTTTCATTTTCTGTCCTTCTCCTCCTCACCCTCTCAGTCTTTCTTTTTTTCCCTTATTTTCCATGTATTTACTCAAGTAACACTCTTTGCCATAATTAATGTTATGGCTTAATATTCACACCTCCTACATCTGATTTTTTTGACCTATCATTGTATCTATGTCATGGTGCATTTGGTAACTAGATGAAATGCTTAGACTTGTAAAATAACTTTTGTAAATCTAAAATCTTCCTCCTGCGTATATTAAGAAGAACTGAATTAAACCATAATCTGTCAGTTTAGTTCTTAACCAAATGTTCAAGCATCGAAAAGAAGTCCATCCTAAAATCCTGATTCGTGTCCCCCTCCCAGACCACAAATGCTGAGCCCCTGTGAGACATAAGATAATGAAACATTTCTGACTGGTTTATTGCTTCCATTCTGCTTTGCCAGCCTCACATCCATCTAGCAAGTCCCTCCTAGATTTACAGCAAAAAAATAAACATTTTGCTTCATATTTTTCACTCAGTTCGTGATCTTTTCATTACAATTGGCTTAAGAGTTTAACATTAGAAGATGAAATATGTTATATTAGTGGATTAAGTGTATATTTGTTTCATATATAGTTTTCTTACATCAAATTCTCCTGGTGTTTTTCAAAAACTACACAGAACCTGAAACAAGTAATATACATTACATTATTTGCTCTATGTCTAAGCTTCAAGTCAAAAGCTTCACAGAATGTGTTCCAGACTGCATGCTTGTCCACAAGCCCACACAATGATGCTCCTTGGGAACTAAGAGGACTAAGAGGTGTGGAAAACACTTCAAGCGGACTCAAAGTCCTGTGACAGTGTGATAAACAGGATGCAACTCTAATCCGCCGACAACACCAACACATTACTGCACAGAACGAGCGCTTGAGCAATAACAGAGAGGTGGTGAAGGAACACTGATTCTTACTTTCACCACAGTGCAATCCCCACACCAGATGTGAGCAGCATTATAATGATAACAGTGGATTATCATCTGTTACATAACTGGAGCTGTACACTTATACACATTGTATAAAGAGTCAAAATGTGTTTGTTTTGTTGCTGGCTTGTATAGTATAGGCAGTTCAGGTTTGCGCTACATTAGTTCACTGATGTGTAATTTAAATAACAAACACATGAGTATTTGTGCCAAATATGAAACTATTGTGCATTAACTGAGTTATATTAACAGATCCATAAAAACCAAATTGAATAAAATACTGTGTAAATCAAGCAATAACCGAGGAACCCTGCAGCTTTGATTGCACCATTTCACTAACTCATGTTACACTAATGCTTGAGAGAAAAGAATAATAGAAAAAAGCTAAACATTTGCATTAATGTGTTGCTACACAGACAGTACAGGCGAGAGTCTAAGCCCCCTCTTCAGTATGTACAATATAATGCATTTGTGTTCATAAAGTTAACCTTACGAGGCTGGATTCCAGGCAGGTAATTACGAATGTATTTCTTTGTAATTACTTCACATGGACAATATACTGAATTAGTAGCTGACATTTTGTATGTTGTCTTAGATGTAGTCATATTATAAATGGTGAGAGTGTTAAATCATTCTGACTGCAGCTAAAACTGTTTCATAAAAGTCAAGAAAATCTCTTGTATACAAAAAACCCTGCAGCACTTCACTCTGTGACACTAGATCACTGTCTGATTGTCCCTGGGGGTAACTGAGACCCAAGACCTGCATGGACCACCTTCACTGCAAACTGCAGAAGGAGTTGATTAATAACTGTGGGACATACAACAACATGTCATATAGTTATAAAACTGCAAGTATTTGCTGTTGCAATTAAGTTGTAATTGCTAGGAGAGAGGGTTGTCATACATCCCTACACACACAAAGGTGCCATGCTACTGCACTTTGTCAGCATTAGTCCATTGACAAAGTGCAGTAGCATTCATGAGAAAGGTAGACACATACACCGTCTTCTCAGGGCAACAAAATACTGAGGATGGTGGATGGAATTTATAGAAAATATAGTGATGTAATTGATTAAGGTTAAATACAGTGGCATTGAAGGCACACCCGTTACACACATGAACCTTAAATCAGCTGAGTGAAAGCAGTCATGACAAGGCAATTTAGTTTTTACATTCTTCATTCTGAAGGACCAATAAATCCTTTGCTCTCTATCAACCATGTTGTGTTCACCTCAGTAAACAGATGGAGCCAAACAGTGAACACCTACAGAGAATTTCACTGTGCACTCCAGTCAACAGTGAAATCCACCAGGGTAAGTGTACCTCTCACTCCTAATTACAATGTTCCCCAGTGAAATTGTAACGCGTTTATTCCTTTGTTTTCAGTGTAGAGCCACATGAAACCTTGTGTTTTCAAATCAAGAAAAGCAATTAAGCAGAGAACTACTATTCACCGTGGGGTTGAACCCCATGTTACAGCAGGTAGCTTTATATAAGCAGTCTGTTTGATCAAGGATGTCAGCTGACCTCGTTAGATCTGATGAAAAGTTAAGAGATCTCTAAAGATATTATAATTCATCCTGGGATCAGAAGGGGGGTAAATGTCTGTACCAAATTTCATTACAATCCACCCAGTGGCTGTTGAGATATTTCAATAAAACCCCAAAACATCTACCTTGTGGTGCTGCCACAGGTGGACTGACCCGTCCCCCTTGGATCAGAGTCACCTTTAGCACCTCCTTGATGATACATGATCACAGTTGGCTGATATCCTACAGCATCACCTGTGTTTATTTCACTGCAAATTTCCAACTCTTTCTACCATTTGGAGAAACTTATGTGAATATTAATATATTTATTTTTACTTTGTTACTTTACCTTCATATCAAAAACATTTCTCAGCCTAAGATTGGTACAGTCTAAAATCAAAACAATGAAGAATAAAGCTAACCACAAGATCTAAATTTTATAGCACTAGTCTCATAGACCTAATCTAATGGCTCTTCTGTGTGATGATCCTGTAAGTTTCCGAGTGTTTGTTTGTTTTGAGTGATGAGTCCATAGCACAGGTTCTACTCAGCAGGGGGAATGAGCCCAGCAGGAGAATGGCAGACTACATCCTGTCATCGTGGGGCTTTTGCTAATTGTTTCCTGAAGTAGAGTGGCCCACCAGACAGCCAGACCTAATTAGGATTTTCAAACAATCCAACCTGCCAGATGAAGTTGATCAAACCCATTCTTTGAACAGAGGCACACAATGACTTTGACCAATATTGTCAAAACTGCACAGTTATACTCTTGTACAGATGAAACGGATGTCACACAGTGGCCAGACAGTTGAGGTTGCCTGCTTTTTTACTACATAAAAGAATACCATGGTCTCTCATATTATGTCTCTCTCGTATTATGTCTACATCCTTGTGTACAATACCAACATAAAGCAAAGTCAGAATAAAAATCTTAAAAAAACTAAAACGTAGTAACAAAAACAGACTGTGGTAACTCAAGTCTCTCATTTTATCACTGAAAGTTAAGTGTTGTAGTCTTTAGAGCACCTGAACTGGCTTTTGCACTAAGTAAACATTGGTGAATGGTCTGTAAGCCAAGCTGTATGCCAGCTGTTATGTGCCATCCTACCACATGTCCTTTGAAGTGCTGCAGCCTACCA
This sequence comes from Istiophorus platypterus, assembly GCA_016859345.1. NCBI lineage: Eukaryota > Metazoa > Chordata > Actinopteri > Istiophoriformes > Istiophoridae > Istiophorus > Istiophorus platypterus. The sequence continues at coordinate 21,097,064 of CM029122.1, forward strand.
GGCTGCATAAAGAATCAGCCGAGACGGACTGACGATGCCAAATAGCATACTACTGCCATGTCAGTACCCTAACAATGAATTGTAATGAGCTATCTTTGACACAGCACCAGTATAATGGGTAATTATGCATTGCAAGTCTGACCAGAATATTCCCTTAAAGGACTGTGAGAATTATTAGACAGGGCACATGTACATCTGGTGAGTGTAAGAGACTGGCATGTTCAGAGGAAATAGCAGTAGGCACAGCGGTCTGCACAACACAACAGGACCCCTCTTTTCAATTTCCTGCTCCAGTTTCCATTCCTGCTTTATTTCGTGCAGGGACCTGTAAAGTGGGATTTGCAACGGAAGAATGCAACATTTAGCAGATATGGCACCGCTGAGCACAAAACAAGGAAATTGATGCTGTCAAAGGCAATATTTGTGATAATGATCTCAATAAAAACATAGGGTGATTTCCAACAGGGTTACTAGCATTCCGTCCAGTGATTTCTCTCCTAACACAGCAGTGGTCTCTAACTGGCTGTAAAACAAGTGCTGCACATTTCAAGCTTTATACCAGCCTGTTACCTGTTGTGTATTTCATTCCCTTATTCAAACTGAAGCTTGTCATCAGAGGGTCAACACCAGGCCTGAAATGAGCAGCATCAATGTATATAATTTTTTTTCCAGTTGGATTTTTTTTACCAGTAGCCAACAAGTCACATCTGGTTGGCAGATGTCTTTATGTCCTAGGCCAGTGTTGTAATAAGAAGTATGTAATGTATCCATACTATCAGAGAGGCCTTTTCCTGAGCTAACATGTACCAAAAACTTTAACTTTTTTTATTTTGAGTTTTACTGTACAGTAATGATATACAGTAGTGTTAACTGGTACTGGTTATGGAGACCAATGCCAATATTATATAGGAATTTTGGAAAACGGATAACTTTATTAGCCAATAGTAATTTTATTAAACGCTGTTACATGTTATGTTCCAACACATAAAGTAATTTTAAAAAAGCATTTTTAATTTCTTTTGAATAAACAAAATAACATATGCACAGATCAGCCAAAACATTAAAAAGAGTTACATATATATATATATATATATATATATATATATATATATATATATAAAATATAACATTATCGTGGCTGATCTGAGTAAATTCCCCAGTTTTAGTGCTGGGCATGTTTGTTTCATTACTTCTCATTTCCTGTCTTCTTCAGTTATTATCTGTTCAGTGGAGACAAAAACATAATCTAAAAACAAAGGAAGGATCAGGACAGGACAGTTGAAAAATAAACTTGTCTGTTATAGAAATATGTGTTGGACACATCAGGATAAACAGCTGGTTGTGCTAATTTTCTAGTTGAGGACCATTAAACCATTGCAGAAGAAGAGAGTACAACGGGATGACATAATTAGAGGAGCTCTAGTCAGTCTTCTCATTGCTCCACACAGATCTGGTGATTTCATCTGGCGCTATTTTTAGTCCCTTCAGTGGAACGGAAGCTTCAGTGGTCGATTAAATCACATGTTCCATATACATCATGATTAATTCACTAAGTCTGTTTCCATTGCACTTTGCCTCATTTTGTTTTATTGATACACCAACTTTTCCACCTCAGCCAAGCATAAAAACGGTTTCTAATATTAGATAACTTTTTTTATACAACTTTATAAATTTTCTTTTTTTTTCTCAAATTTCAAGTATTTACTCTATTTTTTAGTTTACAAATTGAAAATGCACATGCAACATCTTATTCTTTATTGGCAGACATACACAGTGATACAAATATATTTGCCTTAAGCTTATATCGGTGAGGGTATTAGCTTGGCTGATTAATAGGTATAGTTTTTAAAAAAGGCACAACACACAGGAGAAACTCTTTGTTTTACTAGGGCAGTGTGTTCGTGTATGTGTGTAAGATACAGAGATAGACAGATAAATAGAGAGGGAGAGAGAGAGCATGTGCCTCACTAATTAGACTCATAAAAGTAACACATAGCAATGTGTTCACCATTCTGGATTACCACATTTAAAGTTTCCAGGGGAAGCAGACAGAACAACACCTGACAACCATTTATTGGAATAATTATTTACAGGTGGTATATCTGTGAATAGTTTTTGGATTTTTCTTGCACCTTAAATTTTCCAATGTCATGCAATGATAGGAGTCATAGTGGTGCCAAGGAACCATGCTGTCAAAATATGCACATGGTATTCTTTAATGCCACGTTGTAACACTAAACTGAAGATGTAAATGACTCACAGAGCTGTAAATTCTCCATTATGATGCTCATTTGTGATTCTGATCATTTCGTATTGCTGTATTGTACAAACATTATAATGACACCTGGTATAACCTTCAGATCTATGTTGCAGAACGTCCTTGCTTCAACAGCCTCGACTCAGCTGGAAACATTCTTAAAGTATCACATTGCAATTATTGGAATGAAAATATTCCCCCTCCAGTTTGGTTGACTCCAATTCCAGGGTCCCACCCCACATGATTTTTTAACAATAATGTTTTCCTGATCTGGCACTTCAGCAAGGAATATCTCAGCCTCTTCCTGGCAAAAATGGAAAACATGTCCACTTTCCTCAAAAAATACACCCTTTGCTTTTGTAAAGGATAATTTAAGCATGCATCGTATATCAGACTATATTAGAACATAAAACAAAAGCTGAAGATTTAAATGGAAAATGTAAGTGCACATCACACAGCCAGAATGTATAAGAATAACATATTAAAGTACGAGAGCAAAGTACTAACTATTTTCTCTCCAAGTTTGTCAGGAGTTACTGTGCTCTTAAAAGCTGAGGGCATGGAAGCAAAGACGGCATTCAGCAGTTTGTAATCACCATCACTCTGCCTCCATGACACAAAGGGGAGTCTTCTACTCAGCAAGCATTTGATTAAAGCAACAGTAGAGCATCAGGTCTCATCTTTGTGCCAATGCCACACATGGAATGAGGTTTCTGTGCAGAGGAGCAGATGTGCAGTATATTCTGTATCTTTTTTATTGTCTGTGCAAATGTCACCAACACTGATAAAGTACAAGTGTCTTGAGGAGCCAAAGGCAAAATGTAAATTATTTGTTTTCAGTAGTTTGTGGGTTATGATTGTACTATGGTTTATCTGATGTGACCCTAAACATATCCATAACTATACTCAAATGTAATGGTAAAAATCATTCATGTAAATGAAGGTGGTAGAGTAATCTATCAAGTAATCTAAGTAATCTAAGTTTTCTCTTGATACAATACGTAAAGTATTTTATTGTGTTTAATAGATATTATATTAAGTCTTTCGTTTGATTTATTTGAGCAATTCACTGTTTTGACACTGGAGGTGTCCAACTATATGACAATTCTTTGCAACTCAATAGTTGACTTTGACCTTTAATGGTGAAATCCCTTCACAATAAAATTTATAGATAATGTAAGTGTGTGGCGTTACATTTTGAAAAGGCATTTTACTATACCGCTATCATTTAAGATTTAAGGCAGATGATTGTCTAGCAATCAGACTATATTCATCTGTGTATGTAATAAATGTAAACATACAGACACACACATACACACACACACACACACACACACACACAATCGTGCTTATTGCAATGCTTTGGCTTCACTGCCTTTGGATGTTTGGATTCAAGTTGAAGTCGATACTGCATGAAGCCTGTCATATTTTATTTACTGCACATAGTGTATCCACCTATTTCAATCTATCATATCAGTTACAGCTAGCAGTGTCTTATAGGAGTTTTATAACACAGAGATCAGCAGGCACTCATGCAGTTGGAAGTCATCAAACTTTTATGCAAGTTATTCAACTTGACCTAAAAACATTTCATGACAGCTATGAGCGAAGATGTTTTCCTCCAGTCTGACTCATACCCCATTCAGACAAACTCCGGGGTTTCAGATATTGAACAGACCCCTTGTTGATCAGAACTGTTGAGGAGCAAGCAGGGGAGAGAATGCCCTGTGAGTTAATCCATATATCCTGTTGGGAAGACGGGTTGCCCTGGAGACAAGATGTAGGTATCCCAGCAGGACTTCAGAGATGATGTGAAGTTGCAATGCCTCCCTTTGTCAAGGAAGAGCTTTTTGTGTGTGTGTTGGGTTTTTTTTTGTGGATTATGTTATTGAGTGGGAAAGACATGCAGGCCATATCTGACTGGCTCTGCCAGGCTGGGATGGTTTGGGCTGTAAGTCATTAGTAAAACAGTGCGAAAAGGAAAACTAAAGGTGTTGGACTTTGTCCTGAAAGTAGGTTCAAATCTCCGGAGCACATCAAAATGTAATGGGATTTACTCACTGCCAGATGTGTTTCTCAATCAATTAAATAGATAAAAGGCTTTATTAGAACCAATGGGAAATTCTGTGAGTATTGCATCAACGTAAAAAAGGTTATGTTGTCAGAGCTTAGTAAACCCTCCAGTTAAATGTATTCCTTATCGGGAGCTTTATCATTGTCTCTGAAATCAAAAAGAGACCAAAAGAGCAAAATGTGACAAACATGAACCTGCTACATGTAGGAGAAACAGAAAATGATTTACTGGCGCCATCAAGAGGTCATTCATTGACACTGACACAAGCATCTGAGAACAGTGCAGGTTTAGTCTTTATGTGAGAAAATGTTTTATAGGGTTCTTGAAATAATGCTACAACTGTCTAGTGTCCTAATAAAAAGTTGAATATCTCAATCTGGGGAAAAAAAACCCAAATAAATTGTGGGCCACTTTCATTCTGAGTATGTTTATCACCTGATTTTGACAAGAAACAGTGCACAGAAATATTACATACAGTTTATTTTGTTGTTTTAAGATTCTGAAAAGAAAACTATATTGATTTCAATTTCATTTCTACGTTGTCACATACATAGTATTTCCAGATGTCATCTGAATGGGCAACCATGAATTTATCAACAACCCAGGTGTGTAACTGGAACCTGATTTCAACCCAGTCAAGCAGAAAAAAACTGATGAGTCTTACTTGACTATTAATAGAGATTTCACTCCTTTCCAAAACTTTCTTCACATTCTCTCCATGGTAACAGATTCCATGATGGCTCCCTTTAACTTCCTTTGTATTTTGAGGAACCAATACACAACAAAGATGATCCCTACCACACTTACAAGAAGAAATACAAAGATGATGTAAAGTGCTACTTCAGCATCATGAGGTGAAAGCTCTAAACCCAAGAAGTCCACCATGTTTAAAGGCAGAACGGGGACAGTTGTATGAACAGTATTCTCCGGTGTGGTCACAGTGGGAGAACTTGTAGCTGTTGTAAAAGAGGGACAAGAAACAAGGAAGGTATCATAAACATTCCTGTGGTTGATTATATTTGCATTAAGTCAGTTTAAATCAGTTTAAAAATGACCTGCTGCTCCTGCAGGTATGTTTCCCAGAATTAAAAACCAGAGGGAGCACTTCTTCCTACATTCTACAGTGATTGTATTGTTTCTGAATCTATAGACTTCACATTACATTACCTTCAGGTTCAGGGTTCAAACATTCATGAGGCCCAAGAGTTGGATCTGGGAAGCCATTACAGGTGATGATGGAGGCATAGTGATAGGCTGAGTTTTTAGGGGTGCGAGGAAGTGTGGGGTTGGAGCGGTTCACATAGAAAAGTCCAAATCGCTCAGAGTAGCCAGCAGCCCACTCAAAGTTGTCCATTAATGACCAGGCTGTGTAGCCTCTGAGATCAACTCCATCCAGAACATGGGCTGAAAGACCACAAAATGACAATAATGTCTACATTCAAAGAGCTTAGTAAACCCTCCAGTTAAATGTGCAACATTATCAGGATCTTTATCATTGTCTCTGAAATCAAAAAGAGACCAAAAGAGCAAAATGTGACAAACATGAACCTGCTATATATTGGAGAAACATAAAAATGATTTACTTTCATACTCTCTTAAACTACACTGACTTCTCATCCAATGTGTCGAAATTCTTCTTTAAATTTCAAATATTTATTGACTACGGTACCTTTCAGAGCCTGGTTAATGTAGTTCTCATAATAGTGTGACCGGTGGGTATCATTCAAGTCCACCACTCCTCTTTCTGAGATGCCATTCTCTGTCACATAGACAGGTGGGTTTCCATACTCATCTTTGATGAACTTGAGGATTTTCCTGAATCCAAATGGAGTGATCTTCAGCCAGAAGGAGCCTGAGTCAATCCAGGTGCGGTCATGTGAGGTTGTAGTACCCCTGGATATTAGATTGGACATTCTCTCAGCATTACTCAAATATGTCATATATATTTTTGCATCTGCCATACGTGGTTATTTAAAAAGGCAACTAAAAAAGCACGACATTTATTTGTTGGTTTAATCAACTCTTGTGTCATCAATCTCCTGCTCATGTACCATGAGGTAGAGAAAAAGCAACCACCAAAAGTTATAAATTTAAATTCAAGCCTACCTGTCACCTTCATAGTCCTGCTGATTTCCAAGATCAACAGGGGATGAAAGAACTGTGGTGTAATGGTTGAAGCCAAAGTAATCATGAGTCCCTTTGATCCTCTTAATTTCCTCAGAAGTGAACTCAGGAAGCCTACATTAGAAAGAGGTCCTTCTTTTAAACCGAATCAGGGATTTCTCCATATAAATAAAAGACGTTCTCTCATTCCTTACATTGAAAAAAAAAACATTATTTGCCACTTATAGTGCATAACTCCAAGCAATTACTTTTAGTTTACTGAACCAAATCATTAACAAAACTAATGGCTGAACTGTAAGTAAAGCATGAAAGAATTCCTTTATTGATTACAGCTTCAACACAAGGTGTATAGCAAATGTCTGTATAACAAACCAAATTAATTTCCCTGCTTGCAATGGTATCAACCATGGTTCATTTACCGTGACTTGGGGAGACCTGCAGCAAGGCTTCTTTTGTGAATGATTGTTTTCATTAAGTCAGGATAATCACCATTAAAGATGGGATTGGCAAACCAGCCAATGAAGAACTGCAGAATAAATCATATGTTATACAATTATTAAACATTAACCAACTATGGATACTAGATATGTGGGTAAATATAATACATCCCAGAAGTTTTCACCAAAGGCAACTCAGGCTCCACTTAAAATGCTTTTCTGAGCTTTAATTTACCTGACACTATCTTATCTTTTCTTGCAAAAGTGAAAAAAGTACAACGTGGCAGACTCAGTTCTGATACATCGATTTGTCTACCTGCAAGTAGCGCTTAGCTGCATCCACATCTTCCTGCTTGTATGGGTTCCGTGGCTCCACCCAATCAGAATTAATGGTAATGGATATGAGGCCACCCTGTGTTGCACGGTACTTGTCATTATAGAGGTGCCAGGCCTCAGCATGGGCCTTGATCAGGTTGTGAGCTGCAATATACTGCTTACCCACAACGCCTGAAACATTTGAGGCTTTATTAACAGTATTTTACAGCAAATTTGTCCTCATGCAGTGTAAGGTTCTCAAATAAAAGACATTTACAACCGATAGACCACATACAGAATATTTTAGATAGATTAAGATATTTTAAGTGTCAGTTTACATTAGACAATTTCTTATCCGTCTAAAACTATGTGTGTTTATACATAAACACTCATCAAAGAAATTAAACTGGTTTTGTCCCAGTCAGCATGTCCATGTGGGTCTAGTATGGCTTTATCATAGATGTTTACTGCATGCATGATTCATGGTGAATTTACATGCTCCACATGTGTTCACCCATATCCTTGGGTTTCAAGCAGAAGTTTTTATGGCTGAAGTTGGGGCTCAAAGGGATTATTCTTAGAGGCCCACTTCCTGCCCAAGTATCATTCACCTAAACTGGAAAAGTTGGGCCCTACAGAGGTCATGTATAAATAACCCAACTGAGCCCCACCTGCAGTCTATTCAAATCCCACATTACGTTCTTTAGAGGCAACGGGGGGGGGGCACTGTGGAGCCCCTAGACAAATCCAATTACAACCCAATTTTTCAGCCCATTTTAACCTTCATTGGGCCTACACGCAAAAGCTGACTGGGGTGCACCAAAGATAGTGAGAGTGGGTAATTTCTACAACCTGCAGCAGGCAGGTTAAAAACTGGTTAATAAGCAAAGGATCTTGAAAGAACGTTGTTTGTATACCTGGAGCAAAGGTACCATATCCATAGCCAAGGTTGGCCACAATGTAGGGTTCGTTTAGAGTGATCCAGAACTTCACTCTGCTTCCAAGTCGGTTGAATAAAACATCAGCATAATCTCTAAATCTTTGTACAATAGTTTTATTCTCCCAGCCCCCCACTTTCTGTAGGGCCAGGGGAAGGTCCCAGTGGTATATGGTAACCTTTCAAAAATAGAGGAAAAAAAATGTTGACTATATTACTGTACACTTTTAAAACAGTTGAAATGTTTCCCTTTGAGACCAAATTGTATATTTTTAAAACAACAATCATTTTAAGCAATATCAACATCAACAATATCAAAAAGAACCTAGTCTACCTGTGGCTGAATATTAGCAGCTTTCAAGGCATCCAGTAATCTATGGTAGTAGTTCAGTCCAGCTTCATTGATGTGGTTGTTGGTGCCATCAGGAAGCACCCTGGGCCAGGATACGGAGAAGCGATAGTGGGATACCTTCAACTTCTTCAGCACCTCCACATCCTTGTCAATGTTATTGTAACTATCACAAGCAATATCACCATTGTCACTGTTGTCCACTCTTAATGGAGTGTGAGCAAACTTGTCCCAGATACTCAGACCCTTACCATGAGCTCTCCAGCTCCCTTCAATCTGAAATGCAACAAAAGAATATCATAGTACCAGCCATAGTAAATACCCTGTGCATCCTACAGCAGCACTGAAAGATACCTAAAAAGTTGCCTCAAAAGTGAACACAAGGAGAATTATCTTGACTCTCCCTCATGCCAGTTTGATCTCTACCAATGTTCTGGCATTGCCTACCTGGTAAGAAGCACTGGCAGTACTCCATTTGAAAGTTTCAGGAAACTGTCCATAAAGCATCTTCTCATCAACTGGTAATGGGAAACCGTTGTCCTTCATGACCTGGTGATAAAAGTGAGCCGAGCGTTTTGGCGTTCTTGGCCTGTTTTGATTGGTGAAGTCCACATGATGCAGCCCAAATCCAACTTTGTACCCATTAAGCCACTCAAAAGAATCCATCAGAGATGTTGCTATGTATCCTCTCACCTTCACATCATCAAGATTATGAGCTGTGTACGGACAGATAGAGATAACATACTATAACAGCAATTTTAAAAAGTTGACATTTGTGGAGAGGTGTCCTATATATAGTACTGTAATATCCAGAGAATATGTTGACTGGCCCATGGGCCAACAAGAGGTCACTGGGCATTAAATGTACTGTGTGTTTCTGTCATCTAATTTAAGGGGACCACATGAGAGTGACCTATCAGCCACATTTTAAATTGAATGCTAGGTTATTGGACTTAATTATTTGTATTTTCTTAAAAAATCTAATACTTGATGTGTGCACTCACCCTTTAAAGCCTCATCAATGTAGCTTTTGTAGTAAAATACTCTATCTGTGTCATCAACTGTGGTCTTAGTGTCTGTAGCTACTCCATTCTCAGTAATATAAATCTCTGGATCTCCATATTCCTCTTTGATCCAGTTAAGGAGTCTTCTCAAGCCCCATGCTACAGCCCTCTGTTTTTTGATGGCTGTAGTTGGCGAATCAACTTCTTCTGCTTCTGACAAGTCCTTGTCATATTCATAAGATTGAGGGGTAAGCCGAGCTGTAACATGGCTCACTATCTTTGTAGTGTAGTGATTTACACAGAACATGTCAGCAGTTCCCCTGATGAACTTCTTTTCCTCTTGAGTGAAGGAAGGTAGTCTTGACTCTGTAAGGCCTTGCAGTTCACTTTTGTTTCCAACTTGCCACTTCATTGCATCAGGATAGTCACCATTCTTGAAAATAGGGTGTGCAAACCAGCCCAGTTGGAACTGCAGAGCGCGGTCAGCAGCCACCACTTCTCTGGGAATGTTAACATCTTTAGGTTCAATCCAATCAGCATTGAGGGCAATGGAAACTAGACCACCTTGGTGTTTGCGATACTTATCGTTATATGTGTGGTAGGCCTTGGCATGAGATTTTATCAGGTTGTGTGCGACTCTGTACGGTTCAGTTCCTGGATTTTTAACATTTGGAGGAATCCCTCCAAGTCCGTATCCAGACCAAGCAATTGTGTGGGGTTGGTTGAAGGTCATCCAAAATTTCACTCTGTCTCCAAAAGTGGCAAAGCAGAAGTCACAAAAGTCATTAAAAATGTTAATCATGTCCACATTGTGCCATCCACCGAGGTTCTGCAAAGCTTGAGGGAGGTCCCAATGATAGAGTGTAACCATGGGGGTAATGTTATGTGCTAAGATGCCATTAATGAGTCTATTGTAGTAGTCAACACCTCTCTGGTTCACGGAGGAACGCCGACCATCAGGAAAGATCCTGGACCAAGACAGAGAGAATCTGTACGACTTCACCCTCAGAGCTCGCAGCATATAGAGGTCTTCATCTAGTCTGTGGTAGCTGTCACAGGCCACATCTCCATTGGGATTACCAGGAATACTGCCAGGTTTCTGGGTGAATGTATCCCAGATGCTTGGTCCCTTCCCATCTGCATTCCAGCCACCTTCAATCTGGTAAGCAGATGATGATACTCCCCAACTGAAGCCTTTTGGGAAGGTACCATAGTGGTAGAGTTTTCTCTGAAACTTGGTTTGGTTTGAGAATTTCCTCCAGACATCCTTGGCTTGTGATGGGACGGTGGAAGGCGGCAATGAGGATACTTTATTTGACTTGATGTTTTTCAGTTCTGGTGCATAAAAGAACTTATTTTTGGAAGCAAAACCATTTTTCTCAATAATTCGGGAGTAAAAGTATGCAGACTGCTTTGGAGTCCTCGGTCTGTCAGGTAGTTCAAAGTTGACATGGTGGAGTCCAAATCGTACACTGTAGCCTTGTGGACCCTCAAACCCATCCATCAGTGACTGGACAGTAAACCGCTGCACAATTACTCCATCCAAATGTATAGCTGTTGAGAGAAGGGAGACATTGAGCCACTAAACCTCATTTTATATGACCGTCTATGAGTTTAGAAAAACTTAAATGTAGAAAAGAAATAAATAATCAGGTATTTACAGGGTACAAGACAAAAACACAACAAATGTCTAATCTAATTTACCCATGAATCTCATGATGAAAAGGTGTACCCTAAATATTAATGAAACTAATTACAGTACCGGCAGCTCCCAACTGCATACCTTTCAGAGCTTCATTGATGTAACTCCTCACGTAGTCTATTCGAAAGGTATCATTGAGAGTGTCCCCACTGTACTCAGTAGGCATCCCATTCCCAGTTATGTAGATAGGCACTTTGCTAACATTCAGGTATTCTGTGGAAATGTAGTTTAGTAGCCTTCGGAGACCCCACGGTGTTGAATATATCCAGTCAGAAGCTGTAGAGGACCATGATGGGTCCACATGTGCCTGGAAGTCACCAGCCCCCTGAGGACCAGGGGTGCAGCCACCATCACTGTTGCTGACCACCCGGGAGGTGTAGTGGTTTAACCCTAAAAAATCAGCTGTTCCACGTATCCTCGTTTTCTCTTCAGGAGTAAAAACTGGAAGTCTTGCAGGCTCAGAATGGGGACACTCTCTTCTTTTCTTTTCAATCTGATTCTTGAGTGTTGCAGGATAATCTCCATTTACATATATGGGATGTGCAAACCAGCCCAGCATGAACTGCAGGTAGCGATCTGCAGCTGCTATATCTTCAGGTCTAGACGGGTCCAGTGGCTCGGCCCAGTCAGAGTTCAATGCAATGCCCACTTTCCCTCCTTGTTTCATCCGGTACTTGTCATTGTAGACATGCCAGGCCTCAGCATGGGACTTGAGTATATTGTGAGTGGCCTGCAGAGATGAAAGAAATTGTAAGGGAAATGTATAGGAATGGCATGTGTTAGCATGTATTTATAAAAAAGTCATGCCATTACTCTCACCTGATAGGAGGCAACCACATAGTCCTTTACACCAGGGGGGTGTTTGCCAGTGCCATACCCAGCATGACTCACCACCCAGGGGCTACTGAATGTGTTCCAGATTTTGACCCTTTCTCCAAACCTGGAGAAACAGAAGTCTGCATAGTCCTTGAAGGCTTCAACAATTGACATGTTGGTCCATCCACCATAGTCCTGGAGTGCCTGAGGCAGATCCCAGTGGTAGAGAGTGACAACAGGTTGGATGCCAGATTCAATGAGAGCGCTGATCAGCTTGTCATAGTAGAGAGCCCCTTTCTCTGACAGGCCTCCTCGGTGGCCCGAAGGAAAAATGCGGGCCCAGGAGATGGAAAACTGGTAGGTGTTGACATGGAGACCTCGCAGGAGGTAGACATCGTATTCCACCTTGTGGAAACTATCACAAGCTAGATCGGCTGTCTGATTTGCAAAGGCCAGGCCTTCATGACCAAAACGGTCCCAAATGGTCTCTCCCTTCCCAGCCTCTGACCATCCACCTTCAACCTTGAAGGACTCACTGGAGGTGGCCCACTGGAAGTCAGCAGGGAATGATTCTCTGAGGAAATGGTCTCGCTCCATTGTAGTCTGGCCCATAAACTTATCCCACACACTCTGATAACTGTTTCTGAACCCTGTCATCCCTGTGTATTCTGGAATGCTGTTTGGAGAAGAGGAGGCCATAAATCACCATAAATGTAAAAGCAGAAATAGAAATGAAGAAGCTTTGAAATTAATTTTGTCCAAAATAAATGCCTACCTGGCTGGAGTATCCTGCATGTCCAGCTTATGCAACATGTCCTTCATGTCACATCCCACAATATTCAGGTCATTGTTGTTCAGAACTGTGAGGTGCGAGGCGAAAGATTTACTGAAAAATTTACTGAAAGTTTTATGACTAACTATATAAGCATATATTTAATTAATCAGCTTTTAGAAATTTCTTTACAACAAACCAATTGTAATGGCAGTTTTTCATTTAAAAAATTGTAATGACTGAATATTGTGTAATTAACTTTAATTTCGTAGTTAAATGCATGAACTTATAAATGCAAATGTTCTAAGGCTGTGCTCCAACATGCACATCTTTTTCCTTGTAAAATTTTACTGGCCAATTCCAAGAACAATATACACAAATTACTGCCATATGATAAAACCCCTAACTTTTATGAATATGGTACTGCAAAGGTTTATGATAACTGCAATTGATCACAGACTATCTTTGGCTAGCTCATTATTGTCTTTGAACATTAAAAAACATCAGATAGAGTTGGCTATTGTTTTGAGCTTACTTACAAACTTTTAATAGTTGCAGTTATTCCAAACTGTGTTACAATTGTGTTGAAAATTCACAAAAAAATTTGCACACAATGCACTTTAAGCTAGAGTTTATTTTGAAAGCATGTATGCAGCTGAATGCAATATTCAGTGGTATTAGAACCACAGGCACTTTTATTAATTCAAGCCTTATTAGTCGAAATAGATACATTTACATACTTACATACATTTATACCAACTGGGTAAGACAGATACCCGGAATCAGTAGTATTTTTATATGTGTATATGTAAAAATATTCAGTTTTACATGTTCTTGGTCTATGTTGGTCTCTGTTGGTCTCTGTTGGTCTCTGTTGCCAAGCTGTAAGGACATTACCTTGCAGGAAATTGCCAAGGAGCTGGAACTGACTATAGGAACAATCATGAACGGTCATCTTGTATATCAGGATAGGGAGGTTCCCACTGGACATCTGCAGCATAACATAACATGCATGTGTTTGCAGCATAATAGCAATACTAGATATGAAATTCAAAGTGAAAAGAAAAAGCTTGTAATGTTTACCTTTAATTTTCTAAGCTCCTTTGCAAAGGTTGAGGTGGAGGCACAACTGTACTCTATGTGCACTGACAAGAAATCCACCTGTTCCAAATAGGACATACAGAACATTTTGATATCACTCTCTGGTCCCTTTATGAAAACCAAACAGCTTGTGCAGTTTAACACATTTGAGACTAACTGTTGTAACACACGGTCTCTGTGACTGCAATTAAAAGTTTTATTACCAAATCTATTATAATCAAATCTTTTGCTGAATAATATCACAGTAGGAGGTTACATTAGGTAACAGCAGGCATTAGAGACAGTGCAGGGACACACCTTGGGCATGTTGACAGTCTGTCATAAAACTAATACTTTTACTCATAGGTAATAGGGAGTTTTAAAAGGACTAGAACTGCTTGTAATTAAGATTGTGAGAAGAAACTACACAGAAAGAGCATACTTTTTCACACAGAAAAGACATAATGAACACAGGCCTAATTTGTGTTCACACAAAATACAACTGAAGGGATCTGACCTCAGTTAGAATTGGAGGTTTTGTTATTATAATGAGTTTATAGAATGACATGTGAAGAAAGGGGGACTTTGATGGGGAAGCCAATAATAATTCGGACACATAAATAAAACAACTCCAGCAGTCTGACCTTTTCATACAAAAAAACAACTATTATATAAAAGTACATTATCCACACAATGCTGGTCTATGGAGAGGTATGTGAAGATGGGAGCTTTACATGGAAGAACAAATTGCATTGTACCATTTTAAGTATGTGAAATCTAATTATAACAACCTTTTTTAAAATCTTGATTCTTAAAGACATATTTGGTTGATACATTATGTTAGCATCACATTAACAGGCTGTTTCTCCTCTGAGAGAACAAAGGAAAGGATGACTGATCAGAATGGACTATGGACCACTCCAGATACTGAACCACTGTTTCTTTTTAAAGAAGTTTTAAAGGTTTAACTTTTCATGTATGTGGGTGGAACGTGGGTCTCTTTGAGTCCCTTGACCTGTGGTCTTTAGTTAATGGAGAGAACTCCCAAATTCAAATGAATGAGATTTTTCTGCTAACACTGACATTTTTTGCTCAGTCACAAGTTTTGCTTCCAATAATTAGGGTAGAAATCCAGATTGACATAACATCCATGAAAAAGTTTGGTAAAAATTTATCTTAATTGCATATTTTTATGCTGATCTGCTATTTTGACATTGGCTTTCATTTTAGTTGTGACAGCAATAGCACTTGACCCATATTATATAAAGGAAAATGAAAGTTTAATAAACGGTACATATAGAAAAGGGAATGGAAGATGTATCTTACTGTTGTTGAAGCTTTAATCTGAGAAATCATAGGCCCATCTCGAGCACTCAACCCAATTGACAGATGTCTCCCTGTCAACATACGAGCATAAAGGCACTCTTAACATGATTTAATTGAAAATGCATATTGGATTTCAGCTGAGGCAGATGTGACAGACTTTACTTTCTCTTCAGCATAGCCTAAATAGACCTTTGTTTTTCATTTATCTCAGCTGGACTGATTACTGACAAAGCCATGATAACCTATGCATGGAATCTGAGCACACATGTAGTCTTCACGGGGTGAAGGTTTTCTTTATCAGTTTGTCATAAAGTAATCATTTTTACAGTTGATTACTGAGGCAGATTGAAAAAGCCATCTATAACTTAATATAATGATGATTAAATATTATTTCAATTCATTAATTGTGATAACATTTTATATTATATATTCTTGTCCTATTTGACTATTAAAATAGCATAAAATGATCAACTCTGAAAACATACACTAAGCCAATAAATCTTTAATCCTCTCCTCCTCTGCTGTTTGTTTTACCCACCTTTGTCAGGAAACCGTTGATGGTAAAGCTGGTAAATGTTGCTGTTGAGCTGAAGGATATTTTTCAGAGGTTTGGGAGCATCTGCAGGCTGCCAGTCATGCCAGTCAACATCCAAGTCACTCAGTGTCACCCATGCGTTTGCCAGGACTCCAAACTCCTGAAAGGCAAACTCTGCATACTGCTGAAACATGTCTACCAGCTCCTGGCTCTCCCAGCCTCCATACCTTGATCTCAGAGCAACCGGTACAGTGGATCCATGAAGAACAACCAGAGGCTGAAGGCCCACATCCCTCAGCTGTCTCAGCAGGGTCTGGTAACAGGTAACCACAGCCTGTTGGGGCTGGCTGGGAAGGCCTGTAGGTAGGATTTGAGTCCATGACAGCGGCACTTTGAAGTGAGTCACCCCTCTGCTCTGGAGGTACTCAAAGTACTGTCTAGAGCCTGCAGGTATGGGATGACTGCAGTCAAAAGCATCTTTCACCCCACCGCCTGAGCTTCTCGCTCCCTGTTTTGTCAGAGGGCCAGCAAGAAGCATGAAGTCCTCCTGTCCATTCAGCCCACTGCTCCAGCACTCACAGAGACACAAGGCATACAGACACACAACCAACACCTGCTTCTGCATTGTGGCTTGAAAAGAGTGGACTGATATTATCCAGATAACCAAGCTCTTTATAGCAATAGCATTTTCTTCTTATTGCATCATTGTGTAATGATGCAATAACAACTTTTACTCAGACCAGAGTTGCTTAACATGAACCACTGCTGTGATGCTTTATGATGGGTCTGGTGAGATTGGTCACAGCCTTGGATGCTTCTGATAAAAAACAAAGGGTAAAACAGGGGATAGAAGAAATTTATGATGAAAGGTAACAAATATCTGTATAGAGGTAAAGGAGAACATTCTAGAGGAAAATATACTTTATGGTATACAAAGCATAACATTAAATGGCCATAGAGAGAGACAGGCTATACTAGTTGCTCTGTTTTGGCATTGACTGGATTATAATGTCAAACAGTGTGACAAAATATAATATTCTATTTTGTTTAACTAATTTTCACATTATATACTATTATATTCATCCATTAAATTATAGATGCTTAATCTGTTAACTGTAATGACATCTATAAAATGTTGTTTCCTTCTTTAAGTTTATATGTTATTTGTTATTACTGTAAAAAAGATGATTTGCAAAGCATTTTGCACAGATAGATTCAATAACAATATCAATATTAAAGTATTAAAATGTCAGAGAGAGCACATAATTGAAATGCAATCAGTATAAAAATGAGAGAACTAAAACCTTAATAGAAAGAAACTCAGCCTCCATCTGTTTAGAAGGGCCAGTTTTTTTTAAGGTCATTTCGATTTAAATTCTTCATTTTGTCCACCAGTCTTTTGTGAGGTAAGGTAAAGCACTGCTTGGGCTCCTGGGAATAGAGCACATCTTAAGGTTGGAAAGACACAGATAATGCAATTCAAAATTTTTTAAGGATATAACAGAGAGGGATATACAGTAAAACATTTTTTAAAAAGGTCTTGCTAACAGATAGTATGTCAGGTAATGTCAGTTTGGACAGTAATTACAATTAAAGAGTAACAATGTGTCAGTAACAGTGGATCAGGGTTCAAACATGCATGGGGCCCAGTGGCCGGGTTTCGGTAATCACTGCAGTTAAAGATTGTGATTTTATTAATAAAGTATCGTTATTAATGAATTCAAGCACTTCCACTAAAGTTCCACAACATTTAGGGCAGCACTGGTGTGGAATAGAGTTCCAATGGCAGTGTCGGTTTTAGATACGTTTAAGCATTGATTTGATTGTTCTATATTCTGTATCTATTTGAAGGGGTATTATGTTGACTGTAAGCTTTACTTTACCTTTATCACTGATCAAAAGAAAAGTGATAGAACCAGAGATCACACACTCAAACTGACACAATATTTAAATAGACTATTGTAAGCTTTTGTAAAGGTACACTATATAAAATACAGATAACGATTTTGAAATTTTAAAAAGTTGCATTGAAAGTTGGTCAGACATTGCCTGGTTGAGCCCCATGGTTGTGAATTCAAGGATATTTCTTATACCGTGACAAGGGTTCTTTGAATTTTGATTTAATGGATCAGTAGTAAGAGAAGTTAGCCCCTCCTCCTGCTATCCCATGGGCTAATCATATACCTATGGGGACTGCCTTTTTTAATATATATATCTGACAAATAAAAGGAATTATTGAAAATTTAAATTAAAAAAAACTAAAATGTATTTTTTTGGCAGGTTAAAGGTATTTTCTTTGTTGTTATTCATATCTGTACCACTGACACAGCATATCATGGGGCAATGCGATTTATTACTGGCTATCTAACTCTTACTCATCATTTTTCTGTGGATGCCCAAGGAGCCAGAGGTGATTAGAGTGTTATTTTGTGTCATCTATTTGACTAGAAAAAAACAACAGATTTTTATGTATAGGCAAAAGTGTTTTCACCACTGTCTGCACAACACATGTGAAAAAACACTTACAAAGACCCCTTCAAAAATACAGTCCTAGTTGAAATGTTTAATGTCCACGGTTATTGAACAAAAGACAATAAAAAACAAAACTTGTATAATTGTGAAAGTAATACAAAAACAAAATGTTCCCCAAACACAAATATATGCCCCTACTCTAATAGTTGGTTGCAAATCTTGTACTTACTTGAGGAAGTATCTGCCACATCTAAATGATTTTTTTGTAGCATCTAGAAGCTTCTTGCTCCTTTCTGCTGGTAGTTTCTGCTGCTCTTCCACTGCTTTGTGTTCAAACTCTTACATTGGCAGGATTTTTTTTGCTATGGAAGATTCTAGCTCTCTCTTTGAATGGAGTTTAGGTCAGGACTCATTGCTGGTCAGTTTAAAATAGTCCATCTTTTCCTTTCAACCATTCTTTTGTGCTGCTGGATGTTTGCTTTGGGTCGTTGTCCTGCTCAAGGACCCAAGACCTTTGCCTCAAACCTGGTTTTCACTATAAATTTCAATCACACAGTTCACTCAGGGTGCATCAAAATATAATGTGTAATGTAACTAAATTCAGCTTATTTAATAACCATATGAATTAAAACCACAGAAAACATGCAAATAGAGCTTCTTTGATTAATCTAAAGAGTATCTGAATTTTAAAGATCTTTAACCTTTCAGTCAGAGATTTTATTAGCCATATTTCTGCAACCCAAAAGAGTTCAATAACCTAGGAGTAGGTTATGATGGATACCATGATAGTTGTCCCTTCTTGAATTGGTCTGACATTGACAAGAGAAATATAGCTGTTGGGAGAGATGCTGATTCCTCATGAAAAAAAAATTGTCTACTAAGATGTATTCCTTACCTTTGTGGGATCAGTGTAAGTCTTTACATCTGACAGCCACTGAATTCTCTCTCATACTTTATCTGTGTGTTAATTAAAAAAAAGTACAACACTTGAAAAAAAGCATATTTAAAATGCATATTTCATGGTCTTCATACATAAGCGCAAGAGTCCAGAGTCTTTCTGTCTATCACACAGCTGCAATAAAACACTGTAACCATTGGGATGTGATATCGATCTTAATTATGTAATGATGCAATAAGAAGAAAATGCTATTGCTATAAAGAGCTTGGTTATCTGGATAATATCAGTCCACTCTTTTCAAGCCACAATGCAGAAGCAGGTGTTGGTTGTGTGTCTGTATGCCTTGTGTCTCTGTGAGTGCTGGAGCAGTGGGCTGAATGGACAGGAGGACTTCATGCTTCTTGCTGGCCCTCTGACAAAACAGGGAGCGAGAAGCTCAGGCGGTGGGGTGAAAGATGCTTTTGACTGCAGTCATCCCATACCTGCAGGCTCTAGACAGTACTTTGAGTACCTCCAGAGCAGAGGGGTGACTCACTTCAAAGTGCCGCTGTCATGGACTCAAATCCTACCTACAGGCCTTCCCAGCCAGCCCCAACAGGCTGTGGTTACCTGTTACCAGACCCTGCTGAGACAGCTGAGGGATGTGGGCCTTCAGCCTCTGGTTGTTCTTCATGGATCCACTGTACCGGTTGCTCTGAGATCAAGGTATGGAGGCTGGGAGAGCCAGGAGCTGGTAGACATGTTTCAGCAGTATGCAGAGTTTGCCTTTCAGGAGTTTGGAGTCCTGGCAAACGCATGGGTGACACTGAGTGACTTGGATGTTGACTGGCATGACTGGCAGCCTGCAGATGCTCCCAAACCTCTGAAAAATATCCTTCAGCTCAACAGCAACATTTACCAGCTTTACCATCAACGGTTTCCTGACAAAGGTGGGTAAAACAAACAGCAGAGGAGGAGAGGATTAAAGATTTATTGGCTTAGTGTATGTTTTCAGAGTTGATCATTTATGCTATTTTAATAGTCAAATAGGACAAGAATATATAATATAAAATGTTATCACAATTAATGAATTGAAATAATATTTAATCATCATTATATTAAGTTATAGATGGCTTTTTCAATCTGCCTCAGTAATCAACTGTAAAAATGATTACTTTATGACAAACTGATAAAGAAAACCTTCACCCCGTGAAGACTACATGTGTGCTCAGATTCCATGCATAGGTTATCATGGCTTTGTCAGTAATCAGTCCAGCTGAGATAAATGAAAAACAAAGGTCTATTTAGGCTATGCTGAAGAGAAAGTAAAGTCTGTCACATCTGCCTCAGCTGAAATCCAATATGCATTTTCAATTAAATCATGTTAAGAGTGCCTTTATGCTCGTATGTTGACAGGGAGACATCTGTCAATTGGGTTGAGTGCTCGAGATGGGCCTATGATTTCTCAGATTAAAGCTTCAACAACAGTAAGATACATCTTCCATTCCCTTTTCTATATGTACCGTTTATTAAACTTTCATTTTCCTTTATATAATATGGGTCAAGTGCTATTGCTGTCACAACTAAAATGAAAGCCAATGTCAAAATAGCAGATCAGCATAAAAATATGCAATTAAGATAAATTTTTACCAAACTTTTTCATGGATGTTATGTCAATCTGGATTTCTACCCTAATTATTGGAAGCAAAACTTGTGACTGAGCAAAAAATGTCAGTGTTAGCAGAAAAATCTCATTCATTTGAATTTGGGAGTTCTCTCCATTAACTAAAGACCACAGGTCAAGGGACTCAAAGAGACCCACGTTCCACCCACATACATGAAAAGTTAAACCTTTAAAACTTCTTTAAAAAGAAACAGTGGTTCAGTATCTGGAGTGGTCCATAGTCCATTCTGATCAGTCATCCTTTCCTTTGTTCTCTCAGAGGAGAAACAGCCTGTTAATGTGATGCTAACATAAAGTATCAACCAAATATGTCTTTAAGAATCAGGATTTTAAAAAAGGTTGTTATAATTAGATTTCACATACTTAAAATGGTACAATGCAATTTGTTCTTCCATGTAAAGCTCCCATCTTCACATACCTCTCCATAGACCAGCATTGTGTGGATAATGTACTTTTATATAATAGTTGTTTTTTTGTATGAAAAGGTCAGACTGCTGGAGTTGTTTTATTTATGTGTCCGAATTATTATTGGCTTCCCCATCAAAGTCCCCCTTTCTTCACATGTCATTCTATAAACTCATTATAATAACAAAACCTCCAATTCTAACTGAGGTCAGATCCCTTCAGTTGTATTTTGTGTGAACACAAATTAGGCCTGTGTTCATTATGTCTTTTCTGTGTGAAAAAGTATGCTCTTTCTGTGTAGTTTCTTCTCACAATCTTAATTACAAGCAGTTCTAGTCCTTTTAAAACTCCCTATTACCTATGAGTAAAAGTATTAGTTTTATGACAGACTGTCAACATGCCCAAGGTGTGTCCCTGCACTGTCTCTAATGCCTGCTGTTACCTAATGTAACCTCCTACTGTGATATTATTCAGCAAAAGATTTGATTATAATAGATTTGGTAATAAAACTTTTAATTGCAGTCACAGAGACCGTGTGTTACAACAGTTAGTCTCAAATGTGTTAAACTGCACAAGCTGTTTGGTTTTCATAAAGGGACCAGAGAGTGATATCAAAATGTTCTGTATGTCCTATTTGGAACAGGTGGATTTCTTGTCAGTGCACATAGAGTACAGTTGTGCCTCCACCTCAACCTTTGCAAAGGAGCTTAGAAAATTAAAGGTAAACATTACAAGCTTTTTCTTTTCACTTTGAATTTCATATCTAGTATTGCTATTATGCTGCAAACACATGCATGTTATGTTATGCTGCAGATGTCCAGTGGGAACCTCCCTATCCTGATATACAAGATGACCGTTCATGATTGTTCCTATAGTCAGTTCCAGCTCCTTGGCAATTTCCTGCAAGGTAATGTCCTTACAGCTTGGCAACAGAGACCAACAGAGACCAACATAGACCAAGAACATGTAAAACTGAATATTTTTACATATACACATATAAAAATACTACTGATTCCGGGTATCTGTCTTACCCAGTTGGTATAAATGTATGTAAGTATGTAAATGTATCTATTTCGACTAATAAGGCTTGAATTAATAAAAGTGCCTGTGGTTCTAATACCACTGAATATTGCATTCAGCTGCATACATGCTTTCAAAATAAACTCTAGCTTAAAGTGCATTGTGTGCAAATTTTTTTGTGAATTTTCAACACAATTGTAACACAGTTTGGAATAACTGCAACTATTAAAAGTTTGTAAGTAAGCTCAAAACAATAGCCAACTCTATCTGATGTGTTTTTAATGTTCAAAGACAATAATGAGCTAGCCAAAGATAGTCTGTGATCAATTGCAGTTATCATAAACCTTTGCAGTACCATATTCATAAAAGTTAGGGGTTTTATCATATGGCAGTAATTTGTGTATATTGTTCTTGGAATTGGCCAGTAAAATTTTACAAGGAAAAAGATGTGCATGTTGGAGCACAGCCTTAGAACATTTGCATTTATAAGTTCATGCATTTAACTACGAAATTAAAGTTAATTACACAATATTCAGTCATTACAATTTTTTAAATGAAAAACTGCCATTACAATTGGTTTGTTGTAAAGAAATTTCTAAAAGCTGATTAATTAAATATATGCTTATATAGTTATACATAAAACTTTCAGTAAATTTTTCAGTAAATCTTTCGCCTCGCACCTCACAGTTCTGAACAACAATGACCTGAATATTGTGGGATGTGACATGAAGGACATGTTGCATAAGCTGGACATGCAGGATACTCCAGCCAGGTAGGCATTTATTTTGGACAAAATTAATTTCAAAGCTTCTTCATTTCTATTTCTGCTTTTACATTTATGGTGATTTATGGCCTCCTCTTCTCCAAACAGCATTCCAGAATACACAGGGATGACAGGGTTCAGAAACAGTTATCAGAGTGTGTGGGATAAGTTTATGGGCCAGACTACAATGGAGCGAGACCATTTCCTCAGAGAATCATTCCCTGCTGACTTCCAGTGGGCCACCTCCAGTGAGTCCTTCAAGGTTGAAGGTGGATGGTCAGAGGCTGGGAAGGGAGAGACCATTTGGGACCGTTTTGGTCATGAAGGCCTGGCCTTTGCAAATCAGACAGCCGATCTAGCTTGTGATAGTTTCCACAAGGTGGAATACGATGTCTACCTCCTGCGAGGTCTCCATGTC
Organism: Istiophorus platypterus; assembly: GCA_016859345.1. Lineage (NCBI taxonomy): Eukaryota > Metazoa > Chordata > Actinopteri > Istiophoriformes > Istiophoridae > Istiophorus > Istiophorus platypterus. Next base: position 21,120,431 of record CM029122.1, read on the forward strand.
AACACCTACCAGTTTTCCATCTCCTGGGCCCGCATTTTTCCTTCGGGCCACCGAGGAGGCCTGTCAGAGAAAGGGGCTCTCTACTATGACAAGCTGATCAGCGCTCTCATTGAATCTGGCATCCAACCTGTTGTCACTCTCTACCACTGGGATCTGCCTCAGGCACTCCAGGACTATGGTGGATGGACCAACATGTCAATTGTTGAAGCCTTCAAGGACTATGCAGACTTCTGTTTCTCCAGGTTTGGAGAAAGGGTCAAAATCTGGAACACATTCAGTAGCCCCTGGGTGGTGAGTCATGCTGGGTATGGCACTGGCAAACACCCCCCTGGTGTAAAGGACTATGTGGTTGCCTCCTATCAGGTGAGAGTAATGGCATGACTTTTTTATAAATACATGCTAACACATGCCATTCCTATACATTTCCCTTACAATTTCTTTCATCTCTGCAGGCCACTCACAATATACTCAAGTCCCATGCTGAGGCCTGGCATGTCTACAATGACAAGTACCGGATGAAACAAGGAGGGAAAGTGGGCATTGCATTGAACTCTGACTGGGCCGAGCCACTGGACCCGTCTAGACCTGAAGATATAGCAGCTGCAGATCGCTACCTGCAGTTCATGCTGGGCTGGTTTGCACATCCCATATATGTAAATGGAGATTATCCTGCAACACTCAAGAATCAGATTGAAAAGAAAAGAAGAGAGTGTCCCCATTCTGAGCCTGCAAGACTTCCAGTTTTTACTCCTGAAGAGAAAACGAGGATACGTGGAACAGCTGATTTTTTAGGGTTAAACCACTACACCTCCCGGGTGGTCAGCAACAGTGATGGTGGCTGCACCCCTGGTCCTCAGGGGGCTGGTGACTTCCAGGCACATGTGGACCCATCATGGTCCTCTACAGCTTCTGACTGGATATATTCAACACCGTGGGGTCTCCGAAGGCTACTAAACTACATTTCCACAGAATACCTGAATGTTAGCAAAGTGCCTATCTACATAACTGGGAATGGGATGCCTACTGAGTACAGTGGGGACACTCTCAATGATACCTTTCGAATAGACTACGTGAGGAGTTACATCAATGAAGCTCTGAAAGGTATGCAGTTGGGAGCTGCCGGTACTGTAATTAGTTTCATTAATATTTAGGGTACACCTTTTCATCATGAGATTCATGGGTAAATTAGATTAGACATTTGTTGTGTTTTTGTCTTGTACCCTGTAAATACCTGATTATTTATTTCTTTTCTACATTTAAGTTTTTCTAAACTCATAGACGGTCATATAAAATGAGGTTTAGTGGCTCAATGTCTCCCTTCTCTCAACAGCTATACATTTGGATGGAGTAATTGTGCAGCGGTTTACTGTCCAGTCACTGATGGATGGGTTTGAGGGTCCACAAGGCTACAGTGTACGATTTGGACTCCACCATGTCAACTTTGAACTACCTGACAGACCGAGGACTCCAAAGCAGTCTGCATACTTTTACTCCCGAATTATTGAGAAAAATGGTTTTGCTTCCAAAAATAAGTTCTTTTATGCACCAGAACTGAAAAACATCAAGTCAAATAAAGTATCCTCATTGCCGCCTTCCACCGTCCCATCACAAGCCAAGGATGTCTGGAGGAAATTCTCAAACCAAACCAAGTTTCAGAGAAAACTCTACCACTATGGTACCTTCCCAAAAGGCTTCAGTTGGGGAGTATCATCATCTGCTTACCAGATTGAAGGTGGTTGGAATGCAGATGGGAAGGGACCAAGCATCTGGGATACATTCACCCAGAAACCTGGCAGTATTCCTGGTAATCCCAATGGAGATGTGGCCTGTGACAGCTACCACAGACTAGATGAAGACCTCTATATGCTGCGAGCTCTGAGGGTGAAGTCGTACAGATTCTCTCTGTCTTGGTCCAGGATCTTTCCTGATGGTCGGCGTTCCTCCGTGAACCAGAGAGGTGTTGACTACTACAATAGACTCATTAATGGCATCTTAGCACATAACATTACCCCCATGGTTACACTCTATCATTGGGACCTCCCTCAAGCTTTGCAGAACCTCGGTGGATGGCACAATGTGGACATGATTAACATTTTTAATGACTTTTGTGACTTCTGCTTTGCCACTTTTGGAGACAGAGTGAAATTTTGGATGACCTTCAACCAACCACACACAATTGCTTGGTCTGGATACGGACTTGGAGGGATTCCTCCAAATGTTAAAAATCCAGGAACTGAACCGTACAGAGTCGCACACAACCTGATAAAATCTCATGCCAAGGCCTACCACACATATAACGATAAGTATCGCAAACACCAAGGTGGTCTAGTTTCCATTGCCCTCAATGCTGATTGGATTGAACCTAAAGATGTTAACATTCCCAGAGAAGTGGTGGCTGCTGACCGCTCTGCAGTTCCAACTGGGCTGGTTTGCACACCCTATTTTCAAGAATGGTGACTATCCTGATGCAATGAAGTGGCAAGTTGGAAACAAAAGTGAACTGCAAGGCCTTACAGAGTCAAGACTACCTTCCTTCACTCAAGAGGAAAAGAAGTTCATCAGGGGAACTGCTGACATGTTCTGTGTAAATCACTACACTACAAAGATAGTGAGCCATGTTACAGCTCGGCTTACCCCTCAATCTTATGAATATGACAAGGACTTGTCAGAAGCAGAAGAAGTTGATTCGCCAACTACAGCCATCAAAAAACAGAGGGCTGTAGCATGGGGCTTGAGAAGACTCCTTAACTGGATCAAAGAGGAATATGGAGACCCAGAGATTTATATTACTGAGAATGGAGTAGCTACAGAATCAAAGACAACTTGGGATGACTCTGCCAGATTATTTTACTTCAAGTCCTACATTGATGAGGCTGTCAAAGGTGCACAACATAAATAGATTTCTTATGATAAATATCAATGATTGTCATACCTTTTTAGATTTATAGATTATTTATATTTGTGTGCTTGTATGTTTTCATTACAGCCTATGACTTAGATGGTGTGAAGGTGAAAGGATACATAGCAACATCTCTGATGGATTCTTTTGAGTGGCTTAATGGGTACAAAGTTGGATTTGGTTTGCACCATGTGGACTTCACCAACCCAAATCGGCCAAGGACACCCAAGTACTCAGCTCATTTCTACTACCAAGTTATGAAGGACAATGGTTTCCCTACACCAGATGATGAGAAGATGCTTTATGGACATTTCCGCAAAGATTTCATTTGGAGTACTGCAACAGCATCGTACCAGGTAACTGTTTTGATCAAGCCCCTTCTCTAATGCTTGGCCAGGAAATTGCACACATATTCCCTATTGTGTTTTCGTCTACTTAAATGTCTGTTTTACCTTTACTGTTTCCAGATTGAAGGGGGATGGAGATCAGATGGAAAAGGTCTCAGCATATGGGATAAGTTTGCTCACACTCCTCTCCGAGTGTTTAATGATGACAATGGCGACATAGCCTGTGATAGTTACAATAAAGTAAATGAGGATGTTGCCATATTGAAGCAACTTAAGGTGACCCATTATCGTTTCTCCATATCCTGGCCGAGGGTGCTTCCTGATGGCACCACCAAGAACATCAATGAGGCTGGACTCAACTACTACCACAAACTGGTGGATGCACTGGTTGCTGCAAACATCCAACCTCATGTATGTGTAATTCTTGCCAGCATCTCGTTAAAAAAAGTTTATAATATAAAAGTTGGTAAATTTGGAAAGTCTTAGCTGTTTTTCCATTGCTGTCAGGTCACTCTCTACCACTGGGACCTTCCACAAGCTCTGCAGGATATTGGGGGCTGGGAGAATGAGACAATTATTGGCAAATTCAGGGATTATGCTGACCTTATCTTTAGCTCTCTTGGCCACAAAGTGAAATTTTGGATCACCATTAATGAGCCATACAATATAGCCAACGTCGGACATGGCTATGGAGCAGCTGCCCCAGGTATAATTTTATGCAATTCTCTTCGTCATACACTCTACCTCATACCAATCTATGCTTGTTTATTTGGTTAGAAACTGGGTTTAGTGTCATATTATCAAAACAGTATTCTGCTACCATTTCATATTTTTTCGTACTATAAGTCACACAAGTGGAGGTCATCAAAGTTTCTATATGTAAGTATTTGCTATCTTTACATAGTGATCGTTAGCATTAACAGCTGCTTAGTCTAAAAGTAATATGGCAAGTTCAGCATCAAACTTTGTTCCTTTACTCACCAAAAGCTTTCTCAAGTGGTGGACAGCAATACCAATGTTAGCTCTTTTTTTGCTACGATTTCTATCACTTCTTTTGCCATTTAATGTCGTCTGCTTGGACTTTTGATCAGCGCTTCTTCTTGATCCTCTCATGTTGGACTGCATGGTACAGTTTTGTCTCTTGAGGTACAAAGTGGTATTAAGATACTGGATGGCCTGGGGCTAGCTGGTTAGCATTATTTGATATAACATTAGAACTCATTTCTTAACATTCTGTTGATAATTTTAGTTAATTTTTGAATGTTTTAAACTAAAATACTTAACTATGTCACCTTTAAGGAAACTAAAATTGTGCCCAAGTCGAAGATTAGAGTCTGGATATCTGTCTCAGGATGTGTTTTCTGTAAAACAATACTTAATGTTTCTAAACCACAATGACAAAAGCATATAGCTAAACAAATGTGGCTATTACCACGTGTGTGTCCAGGGATCAGTTTCCGACCAGGCACTCTGCCCTACATTGTGGGTCACAACCTGCTAAAAGCTCATGCTGAGACCTGGCACCTCTACAATGACAAATACCGGGCTGAACAGAAAGGAATTATCTCCATAACCATCAACTCTGACTGGTCAGAACCCAGAAATCCCTACAAACAGGAGGACATTGATGCTGCGAGACGTGTGGTGCAAGTACGATTTTTTAAAAAAAGGAACTCTTAGAGAGTTTTACGGTTCTTATAATTTTCAGGCTCTTCTTTTATATGTACATTCTTTTCATTAAAAAAAAATGGATATATGTATGCCAGTACTTGGAGTCTAATAGCTGTTGTGTCTCTTTTTGTGCAGTTTTATATTGGCTGGTTTGCCCATCCCATATTTAATGGAGACTACAGTAACATGATGAAGACAATCGTCCGAGAGCGAAGCTTAGCTGCTGGGTTGCCAAAATCACGGTATTATAAAAGTCTAGCATTAAATCCTGAAAGAGAAATAATTCAAAATTGTAATCTGTAACATATTGTGATAAAGTAAGTTATGATTTTATAACTAAGTCTGTACTTTGTAGCTGTGTTTAAAACAAATTAGGAACTTCCTAAAATCAGCAACATGAATTCTTATTTTGCGATTACTGGCAGATGGGTTTAACCAGTGATGCTTTGCATTTTACAACTATCAGGTAAATTCACCTATTTCACTTCCTTTTCTCTAGGCTGCCCGAGTTTTCCCCTGACGAAGTTCAGAGGATTAAGGGTACATATGATTATTTTGGGTTTAACCATTACACCACTGTCCTTGCATTCCCCGTGGATTATGGAAACCTTCAGCACTATGATGCTGACAGGTAAGCAAGCACCATGATACCCACAGTACAGTAACCTCATGTGCTGTCTCCCAGGACTATTTCATAAATACAGCTCATGAAATAGTCCAGTTTATTTAGCCAATCGGTAATACTCACAAGGTGATTATCTTAAAATGATATTACTTGCTTATTTGTGTGCTTTATTTGAACTTCGATATGTCAGAATTACAATCATTTAACTGACTTGATCTTTACAGGGGTGCAGGGACAATTGCTGATCGTACATGGCTGGATTCAGGCTCATCCTGGCTGAAGATCTCACCATTTGGATTCCGGAGGATTTTAAGATTTATTAAAGAGGAGTATGGTAATCCACCTATCATCATCACTGAGAATGGGATCTCAGAGCGGGGACCTATTGTCCTAAATGATAGTCACAGGAGCTACTACTACGAAAAATACATCAACCAGGCGCTGAAAGGTATTAAACTACAACTTTGATGGGATATATTAAGGACCAGGTCCAGCAGTGAAAGATAATTATCGACAATTTGACAGTAAAGATTAAGAATAGGTTTAATTGCATTCACAAACATGTTCATATTCTTCTTCAAGCTTACTTGCTAGATGATGTGGATATCCGTGGTTACACAGCTTGGTCACTTATGGACAACCTAGAATGGGCCACTGGCTTTTCAGAGAGGTTTGGGCTTTTCTACATCAATCGATCAGACCCTAAACTTCCTCGAGTGGCCAAGGCCTCTGTTGCCTTCTACTCTACCATCATCAAGTGCAACGGATTCCCCGACCCCATCTCAGGGCCCCATGAGTGTTTGAACCCTGTGCCTGAAGGTAAATTGATGCAGAGTTGCTTGTTTACCTGTTTTAATTTATTAATATGAGGAACTCAAATGTACAGTAGGAGCTCTAAAATCCTTACTTATTTGTTTATGTAAGACAAAATATACAGTGCCAACTGTATAATATACTGTGATGGGAATGGCAAGGTCTTAGGGATTAGTGGGACGTTTTAGAGTTTAACAGAGCTTCAGAGTTTAAGCTTAGTCGATACTACTGTATATTGATCTCTTAAATATCGAGCTGGAGCCAGTACACTGTTAGCTTTGCATGACTAGCAAGACTGAAAGCACGGGTAAACAGCTAACCTGTCTGTGTCCAAAGATTAAAAAAAGCTCATGAATAAAAGCACTGTATTGCTTTAATCTTTACAAAAAACAGAAGTTGCAGTTTTACATCATTTATGAGCCAGATATCCTGATAAAAAGACTTCCTCAAATCTTGTCAGCATATTAAAGAGGAGATATAACATGTTGATTAGTGAGCTTTATAGCTGGTAGTATGTGGGTTTTGTGACCTTTGGATTTATCTTCTCAACTAACTCTCGGCAATGAAAGCTAATGAATGGTTTTGTTTTCCCCAAAAATTAAAAACTATTTTTTTAATAGAACACAACACTCACTGATAGATGAACTTTTTGTGGACAGGTATAGTTTTCTGTACTCACAGGGAAGATGTTAAAAACTAACCTGATTTAGATTTGATGTTTCTGTTAGCAGTCAGGTCAAAGTGAATATGATTACAATGGTATCCTTTCTGCAGGAACGAGTGCACCGGTCACTGATGACTCTGTGAGATTCCTGGGTATGAAGCTCTCTACCAGTGATGCTGAGACAGGACTTAACACCACATTTGCTCTACTGATTATTGCAGTGTTTGGAGCTATTTGTTCATCCTTTTATTTTTTTATGAGAAGAAAATCAAAGAAATCGCTAAATGCAGAGACTTTAAGCATGGAAAGGAAATTGTAACTGCAACCACCCAGAGCTAAACGGAAGTCCAGCATACTCAAAACTGTCCTGTCGTCACTGTATTATTGAATCAATTTTTTATTTTTTTTTTTCTAAGAACCCATCCAGTATATTAGTGATGTCCTAGAGTCCCAGTTTAGGATTATAAAAATCTACATTTTACCCATGATCCCATGACTGCTAAAACTGACCCCCTGTAACACACTGAATCTCACAAGATCTGTCTGAGTTTGGTTTTATGGTAGCTCTCCTTCCTGTATTCAAAAAAGTGTTATGAGTTCATCAGTGCACTACTGTAAGATAATTAAATCATTTATAACACCAGAGATTTCTAGTTGTACGAGCAGGTCCTAATTCACACCTTTTAACTTTATTCCACCAATGTCAGGTGGATTATAAATTTGCCGCTGTAGGTTTCTTTATAGGCATTATAACTTCCCAGCCCCCCCCCCCCCCCACACACACACACACACCCCCAGCAAGAACATTAGGCAACCAGAAGACACACAACCACCACAATGCATGCAGGGATAGGCTTTAATTAAGAAAGATTCATGATGGCGGCCAACCCTATTGTTTGAAAAATTTACTCAATAAATATATAAAATCATAAATATTTTATGATTTGCTTTAGTATTTTTAGTAGTATAAGTTTGCTTTAGTAACAGTATCTAAGTGTATGATGAGCAACATGTTTTTATATTGTGAAACAAAAGATATTTCATCATCCGGGAACACTGAGATAACATGCAGAAGTGAGAAATCTGTTCTCACTATTCACTAATACCTGTAATTTGTGTTACTAATCAATCTGGCCGAATTTGGAATTTGTTTGTGTTGAAAAAGTCAGCTATTATAAACTTAGCAGTGGTTTAAGCAAAATCACTTGGTCTTATAAGGCTCAAAGATGTGTCCCCAGAAGCTCGAGTTTAACCTGCAGCTGAGATTTAGCAACGCTATTGCTATGTTCTGTAGAAATTACGTCATGCAACCAAAGGTCACAGGAGATTTAAACTGAACCATCTGCACTAATGGTTTGGGAGGATATTTCACTAATTTAAAATCTTTCAACACTATAGTATATGATCCTGGGAAGGAAACATTATCTTATTGCCTCTGATGTTGAAAAGAAGGTTTCTGTTTATCTGTCTAACTTGAGGGGTCAAAGCACAGCAACCATTTACTGTCCCTGCAAATATATGTGCAAAGCTTGTTGACTGATTGTTGTCTAGGTTACTCAGGGTAAATATAACACACTATTGTAGAAGTAGAAACTGAAGTCAGGAACTTGAAAGATAAATTAGGATTTTCCAAGGAAAATATGGCCTAATATGACATTCTGTGAATCATCTGATGGCTCATACAATTTAAAGCTGGTTATTAAATCCTTTTAAGTACATGTTTCGCTGATAAACTCAATTTATTGACACAGCAAGAGCCCCTTTAATTAAGGGCACAGGTTAGTTGGATACTACAGTGTGTTGGGCATATATGAAGAGCCCTTCACTCTTTAGAAATGAAGAGATCAACTCTGTTCTTAAAATTTTAACTTTATGCCTATCTGCCAGCCCATAAAAAATCATAATAGAATTTGGCCCTGGACAATGTTCAAGCCAGTAAATAGATGAGACCAGAACCATCTGAAAGTTGGTATTTGTTGAAAAAAATTTTATTTTAAAAACTAACCACAAAGTACTATCAATACAAAAAGTATAAAAAGTACAAAAAAAGCATTGCTCAAAAATAACTTGAGATGACAATATTTGAGCTGGCACTAATGGCACCGCTAGTATGATTCAGATTACAAAACACCGCATCTTAGTAGAGCGCATTCAAGCCACTGAAATGATTAAATCATTTACAACCCTCATTGAGAATCTGCAACACTGATCCAAAAATCAGCACTTTCAGACACAGAACATCAACATGACACACAGTTATCCCTTAATTTAACAAACTAGTTACATTTAGATTTGGGTCTGTACTGTAAAAAGAAACATCTGCTGGTCAAAGATAATGTATACATATTAAAATAAGCTTAAGGTTATTGAGTATTTAAAAAAAAAAAGAAAGAAAAATAGCTGCAGTTGAACTAAATTGTACCGTCCCATTTTCAGAATGCACTATTTCAATGATTGAGTCAGGCTTTGGGGAGCTAAGACAGCTGTGAATGTCATTCTTGGGAAAAACAAATTTTTTTAGAAGAATGGAAGAAAAAAATGTTTTGCCATAGCGACAAGAGCCTCATTTCAATACCACAATACTCTAAACTAATACAAAAATAAAGAACAGTATCAAATACAAGTTTATAACAATACAAGACAATATCAAGAGTTACATGTTTTTCAAGCATTACCCAGGTTTGTTTATTCCTTTGGACAAAGGCATCCCAAGTGTGTTCCAGTTACTATACCAGTCACCAGACTTGGGAATGTTGACTGGTGCAGTGTCAACATTGTGAGAATAGAAAAAAAAGTGACACACTGGAAAAAAAACAAAACAAAAAACCTTTGTATAAAAACGCCTTGAAAAGTCTTAATGAGCATGATAACAATTCCAGTACCTTTCTTTTAATGAGCGGTGCCTTGTCCATTAACCTTTAGTTTGCACCTGCAAGAAGTCACTCACGGATTCACTTCCTCACAAAATACAAGATTCAACTTTTACAGTTTAAACATGTCTTTTTGCACTATATTTGGCTTGGCCTTACCTTATCACAATGCCATATTATGGATTTCCAGTTTAGGTCTAAGGCAAACTTGAGATGCACTCACTGTGAACTTCCAACTGAGAACAAACTCATAAAAAGGGACTAAAAGCTCTAAGTCTCTTAATAAAAACAACAAAAGGAATAGCTGCCCTGAGGGAGAAGTACAAGTTAACCTTAACCGTTCTTGTTGCACAATGGTAATTTGTAAGCACTTTGGATCTTCAGACATGCTGCAGTCTCAAGTATTGCTGGGTTGAGACAACCATTCTCCTCGTTTGACTTGATACTCAATCATGGCTGGTGGCAACACTGAAAGGCTTGGGCTGACTTCATTCACCTCAAGCGAATTCATGTCACACACAGACATACACACACTCCCTGTTTGATTTCCTTATGTGCACTCACTGTTCCTGATGTGAAATGTTCACCTGAGGACAGCCTATGCACGGAGACCTGTGAAATGAGAGATGGTGTCAATGTAAAGCCAAAGCTAGATAATATTGAGACATTAAGGCGGTTGTTAAATTAAAAAAAACTCTCACCTTTCTCACATGTACTGCTCTGCTTCTCCTGAGCGAAGTTTAATCTGTTCTGCTCGACTGCAGTGCCATTGGACTCTGGGCTGCTGCTGCGTGACGGGCTATTCTCCTCATTCTGGTAAGCCATATCCAAATGTTGTTGGGCTAGTTTCAGGTGTCTGCGCAGCCTCTCCAGCTCCCGTGATGAAGCCTCATCCCCAAACGACTCGCGGCCCGAGTCTCCTAGGTTATCCCTGAAGCCCATTTTTCCTGTTGGGTCCTTCTTCAGGACTGTGTGGTAGCCTGGAGGCGCAGAGGGCTTGCGACAAATGGACGACCTCTGACTGGCCAGAGCTGGGTGACGGGGGGTGGGAGGTCGAGAATGTGGTGCACAAAAACAGTCGCGAATACCGCTGATGCCAAGGTGGAGGATCTCCAACACGGTGAAGAGCAGACACAAGGCACTGACAGCATACATGATGAGCAGGAAGATAGTTTTCTCTGTAGGGCGTGAGACAAAGCAATCCACTGTGTGTGGGCAAGGAGAGCGTGTGCATACATATGATGGCGCCACTTCCAGCCCATAGAGAATGTACTGTCCAAACAGGAATGAGACCTCAAAGATGGCACGTGACAGCAGCTGAAACACATAGACCTTCATCAGGCCATCTCTCTTGATTTGACGGCGTCCATCATGCTTTTTGCTGGGCTTCTCCACGACTTCCTTTTCCTTTTCTGGCTCAATCTCCTCCAGGATCATGGGGTCCTCCTCCCCATTATCCTCTGCTTCCTCGTAGTCCCGGTTGGCACCACGGCTCACTATAGGCATCCTCTTCCTGCCCCGGGGCCGGTAGTCATCATCCTCCATGCGGGCGATCTTATGCATAGCAAAGCCAAGGTACATGATGGTGGGGGTGGTGATCATAATTACCTGAAAGACCCAGAAACGAATGTGCGACAGCGGCGCAAACGCATCGTAGCACACATTGTCACAACCAGGTTGCTGTGTGTTACACACAAATTTACTCTGTTCATCATAGTAGATTGACTCGCCCCCGACCGCTGTCAGAACGATGCGAAAGACAATGAGGAGGGTAAGCCAGATTTTGCCCACGAATGTGGAGTGGTTGGAAATCTCGTCCAACAGACGTGTGAGGAAGCTCCAGCTCATTTTGCCTCTGAAACAGGAGGGAACCTCTCAAACCTGCGCAGAAAGAAAGACAGAAATTGTATTCATATGCCATTTTTAATTGTCTTTTTGATAGTCACTGGCAATAAAGGAAAGCGCCTGAAAGGTAATATTTACTCAATAAAACATTCAGTCACAATAACCAAGTGTTTTGTCATGAACACAAACCGATATGCCAAAGATGCATGAAGGGCAGAATTGTTAACATGAAAAGTGATTTTAAATGATAACAACATGGCGAATAACTGTCACACTCAGGACAGCGGTGAGATGGAAATAAAATTAAGTTAAATGAAAATTCACACGCTATCCCTTTACTACATGATCATCACCGACTCCCCAGCTTGTTGCACCCGAGAACCACAAGGTGGAGCCATTGTGTCACAAACCAACCCAGGATGCTATGAATAGGTCAGGATCAGGGGGAAGGTCCCTTAGAAGGCCTCAGTAGATGCCCTCACCAAATCAATTCAGCTGCAACCACACTAATCTAAAGAATGTGGAGTGAAGAGACATGAGGCATATCACTCTGGTAACTCTTCACTCTGGTTAAAAGAAAATGTTCTGAGGTCGGAGACAGGAGAAAAAAAATTACAAATTGTAGCCAAATGTCAGAATAACAGCAAATACCCAGACTATAAACTAATGACCTAAAACAGGATCACCACGCTTTTCCTACTATTTCAAAATGGAAGCGTTAGTATTGTGTGACTATATGTTAGACTTCAGTGGTGCTAAATAATTTAGAATCACTCAAGGCTGTCTTTCCATTGTCCATCACATGTACAATACCACAACTACCGTATATGATCTATCTAGTCTCACATGAACATTTTACACACACGGAACAATGTCACATTTGTGCCGACAGTCATGGTTTAATTATTTGAGTTGGGACTGCAAAGACAGACTAAGGGGCCGACTGTTGAAACACTACAGAGGCAATTAAAAGTCCCTGTGGTTTCACACCATCTGAGACCAACCTCGTAACTTCTGCAAAGTAATTATCTACTACTATAAACCATACTACCAAGCTTATGCCAAGCAACTAAACAGAAAAGTGTTTATTGTAACCTAGAATGATTGTACTGTTCCATCCCTCACCTTAGGGTTTCAGACCTTTTACATTGATAATGAAACTACATGCCTTAAAGTCTGTTAAGTAAAAGAGTAAAAGCAATCTTAAATGTGCAGTTTCATTAGAAGGACAAACTGCAAACTGTCCTTCTAATGAAACTACTGCAACCAGATCAAATATTACCACAAGGTTTAGCAGATATCAGGTAGCTGATAGTAAAGATTCAAGAAATCCTGGCCTCCCATGGTACATGACTTGAAAACTTAACATATTTAATAGTATTGCAGTATCTTTTAATCTCTCATCGTTCCTGTACAGCTAAAATAGACTAGGCATACAGACAAACCTTAAAAATTATTCAATGAACCTAGTTTCACTATTCCATTATTCTGATTATTTAAGCTATTATGTAAGCTCAACCAATAGACCAATCATTTAATATCCTAGTACAAGGAACAAAAAAGCTCCATTACCAATAGAGATGCATAGGATATAATTTATGTGAAAATCGACCTTCAATCAGTAGTCTAGTTAAATCCCATCACAGCACACCATTGACCGTTGGTTCTGAAGGTCTGCGCCTATAAGAACGTTTTTTAACTTACATCCATAATGCTTTAGGCCAAATTATATTCCAAACTGAAACAAAATCAAGGTGCTTGGTTGGATGGTTTTAAAGTTCTGCATGGAATCACCATGGCATCTGTGTTTTACGTTCTAAAAAACAGTAAATTACGGCCACCAGCATAACTAGAAAGTCCTAATACGCAAGGCAAGTGAAAGGCTGTTAAGGGGCCAGTATACTGCCTCGGAGCTGCATGTCGGATGGTCAAGTAGGTTAGAACCCACTTTATGCTCTGACTAGCCAGTTGTGCAGAGGTGAGAGAATATACTGCATTGGAACCTCTATCCTTACTGCACAGATTAGTTTTAAATGCTTGATTTCAAACATTTTAGACAACTCATCAAACAAAGCACTTCTTTTCTTGTATAACCCAACCTTTAGGCTCTGTAATGCCTACGTTAACACATTGCAGACATGTACTGGACATTAAAACCCCATATTATACAACCTTCCTAGGAAAGTGGCCAGTCTTGTTATATTTACGATTTTGCTTTCGGGTGCCAAGGTTAAAAATGAGTCCAAAGAATTACACTTCTACTTACTCTGCACACTGCGGTGGAAGTGGCACAACCTATCTTTAAATGGGTTCCAGGATAGATTTTAAAAAATGTATGAGGAGAAAAATCAAATTCTAATAGACCAAATAAGGCAAATTAGTGAGTACAGTTCAAAGATCTCATAACAGGCTACCACTGACAAGCCTGATGATACATCACGCCCAAGATGCTCCTGTAGGGATGCTTACTTAGAAGTGTTTGCACTGGGCGACTCCCAGGCATGTATAGCAGTACTGTTGGTACGTTGCTTTTGATAATTAGTTAGGAGGAAACTAGGCCTCGATAAATAAACCGATTAATGATCTGGTTTAAAGAGACCTGAATAAGAACTCCCTTTCATGACTCAACCAGAGGTTGCCCTATCGTATGCTTTGAGGACACCACTGATTTTTAGCAGCTGATTTCCTGTTTGGCGAGTGAATCTCAGAAGACTATTCCCCATACTGGCGGCTGATGTATGTACCAAAACAGTCATAAAACACTGTCCTACCACATGTTTTACAGGCGCTCTGCTTCTGTCCGTGTCAGAGTTACACACACGAACATACACTTATTCTGTGAAACCCTGCATACTGACTACTAAGAGAGAGAGAGAGAGAGAGAGAGAGAGAGACACACACACATATAATAATACCAGTATTCCTACTACTAATACTAATAAGACAGTAGTCGCCTATAATACAGATGCTTGTTCAGAAACCTTTCTGGTGCCAATCTGCCAAACATTGCTGCTGATTCTGACTTTGAGGAGAGAGATTAGCTACATAGGCAAATAATGTTAAGATAGCTAGATACCTGTATGGGTGTGTGTGCGTATATATAGATCTAGAGCGATATCTATCTATCTATCTATCTATCTATCTATCTATCTATTCATCCATCTTTAAAGGTAAAGATAAATTAACTAGAGCAATGATTCTTAGAAAATAAAAATACATTTTCATATAAATTTGAATCCAATGTATATATGAATTTATTCATTTATCACTGATCAATACATTAAAATAATTTTTCAAATACTGCACTGACAGTTTGAATTCAACATAATATCTTATGTATACGTGACACAAAAATGCTATTTATTATTTTGGCCAGTAAAAATTGTGCTTGGCCAGTAGAATTTTTCCTCTACCAGTCACCTTGGCTGTTGAGTCAAAAAGTTAATTTCAAAACCTGTTTACACTTGAATGACATCTTCACTGCCACGTTTCTACACCAAGACAACTGACTAAATCCTCTACTCATGAAGGCGTGTGGTCTTAAGATGAAAATCTGTACAGAAGAACACTTGGTACCAACTCAATTATGGATCAAGGTTTGTGAGCTACCACAAGGCTTTATCTCGTCACTCACATTCTGCCACTATAGTAGCCATCTATACCAATTACCTAAGAAGCTAGCTACGTGGCTTTTCTGTCAGGCTGCGAGGAATTGAAGTTAACAACATACTCTGCTCCTTGTAATCTAGGTTAATGGGTAGAAGTTGCCTCAAGCTACTGCCAGACATGACATCCATGCCCAAAAAAAAACATTGCCTCACATGCAGAGATCTGCAGGCTTGTCAGACTTGCTTTAAGCTGTCTAACCCCTGTACACAGACAGCAATGGGACACTGTAACAACAAATCCAAGCTTATATCTGGAATATCTAGCTTTTAGATAAAATACGGTTTTCTGTCATCTCCATTGTCAATTGTTGTTTGACTGATACATGGGTGGACCTGTTGTTAATGTGCTGCTCATCACTTCATCGCTCCTGCCAGCAACGTGCTAACTTTCTTGCTGTCAAGGCAAACAAAGTCAGTTTAAAAAGGTGCTACATGTAAGTGTTTTAGTTTTAAATTAAAAAGTTAAATTATCTATAGAATCTGACAAACGTTATGTCAAGGATGTTTATGTACTGTGTTGCAGGGATATCGATTTGAAGCTAACATGCTGACCAGCAAGCCCCAACAAATCCCATTTCATAATACAACTTTATACCTTGAGAGGTGGTAGTGAGTCGCTGTAGCGTCCAACCTGCCCTCAGACCAACATGAGAGGATGAAGAAGGGGTGCTGCTATGAGGACAAGAAACCATGCTTGGCAGAAAGGAAAGAGGTGATAGAAGCAAAACAACTATAATAATTGATGTTGCTTTCCATCGCTGGAGACAGCTCTTGCCGAGGGAAGCAATGATGTTTGGTGCCGGACTCGCAACATTACTTCTAGACTGATAAGCGAACAGTCGTTCATGCTATGTTTGCTATGCAGCAACAGGAAAAATGTCCACATAGACCCTTTAAACATGATTTGTCATAGAGGAATGGCTGTGTTTTCACACATTTTTTGTAGATTACCAAAGTGAAAAACAACCCAACAAAATTGGTAAATAAGGTTAGCCCATATTTCAATGTTCTCACTGGTCTACTCAAGTAAGGCTTTCTCTGTGTTTGTGTGTAAAAGTGTATTTTATATATATATATATATACATACACACACACACACACACACACACACACACACACACACACACACACACACACACACACACACACCAGGTTTTGTCCTAGAGTGACAACTCAACCACACCAGACAACTAATATTTATAAAATAATAAGGTAAATTTCGTCACCCGACCAGTTGATGACAACTTTCCTTCGGTTAGATAGCTAAGCACAGTAAGGTTGGAAAATGTGCCAACTTAACTCTGTATGCTACATCCTTTTAAAATCATTTGAAGTAACTCTTCCTGTTATATAGTGCAACAATGTGTGAGAAGTTACAGATTTCATCTTTAGTAACTTCTGTGGACACAGATTCATTCCCAATCTGGCAATTTCATTAAATATTTACACTATACTCTGACAAACATTAGATTTTAGTGGCTAATGCCAAATTTAATATTCATATCAAATTAAAATATATTAATTTATATACTATAGTAAATTATAATCATAACCATTTTAAAAACTGTGGTCATGGCATAATGGCAGATTACTTATTATACATTAAAAGGTATTTGTAATGGATCATTTAAATTTAGTGAAAAAAAACAACTGTAACCACTACTTATAATATCCCAGAAACATTTATTTATTATTTATTTAATATATATATTTTACACACATACACACACACACACCAACATATCAGCAATAATCTTATATCTGCCAATTCATGAGTTTGACCTTGTAAAACTAAAAATCTTTTGAAACTTACTTGAGGAGGTTAATATCTTGAGGCGAGTGGATTCCCGAATAAGATATTAGTCTGTGTCGTGTATTGATCAGATACACAAAAAAAAGATCTGGACAACCTGCCCATCAATTCAGCCTAACTCATTCTGAGGGAACACAAGTTCCCACATCCACGGTCTCAGTCTCTTTATACCGAGGCAGCCTGGGTGTATGAGCACCGATTCAAAGAAAACAGCCTCCTTTAGAGCAATGCAGCAAACTTTCAACACCGACCGAGCCCTGCACAACAGAGAGGCTTTTGTGGCTCTCACATCTGGGAGGTTACATATGGTTTATCCCTCCTATATCCCGAAGCCCCAAACCTGAGAGGCCCCGTGGTCGGGATGGAAAAATGCAAAAACAAATATCCCGCATATGAATCAAAGTAAGGAGTGTCTCCCACCGACTGGAGAAACTAGGAGGACAGGAACGCGCATCCCCGTCCACAATGCCTTTAAAGTGCATAGAGACCAGACACATGCAGACGTGGACAATAGGCTGCGGGCCTAGCTCTGTTAAAGCACAGATTAATTAAACCCCACGGCACTAAACCAGACACCGACCCGGTGCGTGGAGCGAGGGGGGGGGCGCTCCTCGTGGTTAACGGGACCGCGTCCCCGCGGCGCTCCACATGTCCCCGCCGCCCTCCGCTGCCCAGCCGCGGCCAGGGGAAAAGCGCGGAACCGGCTGGAGACGGGGGATCACCGGGCTGAGGGATCGGACCCCGGCGTACCGGTGGACGACGTCCACGACGCGGGGCTCGGCGGACGGGCGGAGGCAACTTTGAGGGGGCTGGGGGGGAAAAAAAACAAAAAAACAAGCACAAGACGCGACCCCTTGCGCGTCCCTCCATCACCAGACCCCGTCGCCGCGGTCGGGACCCCCGCCTGAACCCCGCGCCGACGCTTCCCGTCGCCGCGGCTCCGTCGCGACTACGCGGTGCCGATGACGGTGCGATCCGCGCCGCCGTGACCCGAGTCAGCGCCGGATCCGAGTCAGGCGACCGATTTTGCGCGTCTCGACCGGCGCAGTGCGCCGCCGGTCGTGTGCGCGCAAACTTAAGCTAGCGCCCCCGTCGACACGTTTTCCCGACGCGGGTCGAGTGAAAACGGGCCGGAGAGACGCCGAGGTGACGCCGGGAAGCTCCGACATCAGGCGGCTGCGCCCCCGGGTAGAAACTTAGAGATTAAACTTGAGCTAGGGCACCATTTTTTAGCCAGAGCTAAGGGGCTATGTGATGCTGCTTCGTCTGCTTTGTGTTATTCTACCTTCGGTGGTGATCTCAGGTCCTCCGTCGTTCAAGTTGCCGTTGATTTCGAGAGCTTTTCCGTGGTTTTTCTCTCTATTAACAGAAAGCCCTCCCGCTGGGGTATCCAGCCATCCACGTTTTGTTCCCTCTTCTTCCGAGGAGCTCGCCTCCTTCGCCAGTTGTGTGTCGTACTGCGGGGTGAGGACAAAGAATATTCCCAAATCCCCCCTTTTCCCCTCCCAGTTTTCAGCCGGGCACCCCACCCCCTGTCTCAGCCGAGTGGAAGACGATCCTCTGCCAGCATTCCTGATGCAATACTTGCCCCGTCTTTAGGGTTATAACTTTACCCTGGATTAAAAGACTGTCAGTGGCCCAGAGTCACCGAAATACGCGAATGCAGAAGAACCCTCAGAGCAAATAATGCGCATCACGTCTTTGGTGACAAAATAAAAAAAACAACGTACGAGGCTGTTGGAGATAGAAACGTGCTTGGTTCTTGAGGAGAGGAGAAAAAATAAGAGAGAAAAGTCCTCTGTGCTTCATGTTAAAACCTGTTATCTGCCCACGCTGCTGAGAGCTGCAGGTGAAGATAGGAGCAGGCAGAGGAGCCTGTGGTCTGCCTGACCTTTTTCTCTGTGGGGCACACGTGGAACAGCAACAAAACCCAGTGATAGGGGATGCCCCTCTTCCTGTGGATGCAGATGTTTGGAAGTTGTTGTAAGGCCCTTCCTCAATGTCACGCTTTCTTTCGAAAGAGCAGCACATGCATTTACCTAGCGCCCCCCCCAGCCTAAGCATCTCTGTTTTACATCCTACACTTGGTAATGTTCATTACTAGAAGAAAAAGTGTGCACGGGGTTGTCTTCTCACGTGAGGCCCAAAAGGGGCCCCGGACCAGCTAGGGTCATGAATCGCAAAGAGAATAGGCCGGTGGTGAGAACTCTGAGCACTATATGGACTCGTCGCTGTCGGGCAATAATGTGGCATCTATCATCTGCACTATGATCGTAGCATTATACAGAGTCAAAGGTCAGGTTTCCTTTAACTAGCTGCATTTTCACTGCAGACGTGACTTAAATGAGATGTGTGTAGTTACCAAGACTAAAAATTCCAGTCAGAATCAGTCTCCTGAGGTAGTGACTCACATTGAATGATCACATTGTTCTTCCCAGATCTCCTGAAATGCCAGTTTTCATTAACCTCCTCACAGACCAAAAACCCAGACAAAGCAGTTCTACTCCGCTTTCCCATATTGCTTGTTGTGAATGGTCTACAAAAGATCAGGGACTGGCGTGCTTTGTCTCATCCTTTTGATTAATGGTAAAAGCACATTAAAAGCATCGGTTATTGTTTAATATCTGCTCCACACAGGGGGTCAGTGGAGGAATGCAATGCCCTTCCCCCCTCTCAGGGAGCAGTGAAGCGCTATTGTGAACCACAAGCATGCTCTTATTCATAGGGTGTAATGTGGGGTGCTCTGGTAAACCAGAGTCCAAATGATAGAGAAAAGGAATCGGGAGACTGGGCAGCCCGGCCTCGTGGCTCCTTAAGACTGAAGTTAGCTCTCCTGTCGCTAATATAAAAAAAATGATTGTGTTTACAGGTGGATTCCACAGTTATTCACGATGAAGTATATTGGTCGGGTTTTGAGCAGGAATATTTACAACTGAGATATGAGCTGTTAATCCTGAATAGACAAGTTATCTTGTCTATGTTTACAAATGACACCATTATTCCCATCCTTAATGTAATTGCCTCGTGGAACTATGGCGTTTTCACTGCCTTTATTGTGAGGACCAGAGTGCAGTCAGTACCCTACAGTGTTATTTTCAGGGCAGGACAGGCTAGCCAGAGGTGCCACATTTCAAATCGGAGGGGTGCTATACCTGCTTTGATACATCTTATCACAGATGAACAGTATTCTGACAATGTCTGTATCTAGAGGGTTGGATGGGTTAAAATAAAACCATTGTATGAGAAAACACATTTTTTTTTTTTTCTGTCTATCATTCATGGCAAGCCCACATGTGCGATGACCAAAAATAATTCTTTCCAAAAATGCCCTGCAGGATAGATGAATTTGAAAAGATCTTTTCAGCGCTTAAGTGTCAATGGAAAAACTGATCTTTGTGTAAATGCTGATGTATGACAAACACGTTGCCTGTGATTGCTCAATAGTTATTTCATTGTAGTAGTTTTTCATTGTGGGGATCAAGGTTCTTAAAAATAAGAACAGGATTTTATGATTCATCCACATTAGTGTGTATATATTGGCTAAAACTACTTGTTTGTTCCTGTTTTTATACTCCATCCTTCTATATTGCTTTGGTCGGTTTTATCAGAGAAAAAATGTACGTACTCTGTTTTTTTACGTTTGCTTAATAGCTGACAGATTTTCCTTACAGCTCCGCAGATATGATGTTGCAACATTTCCAACGGGGTGAAAGGGCTTTGCTCTAGAGTTGCCCTCTTGTTTGCACCAGAACCTGACCAACTGTGAATCATCCCCCTTGTGATATTTGCTTTCCTGCAGCAGGCACTCACACACAAATAAGCAGCTTACAACTGGTTATGTGCCTGAATGCTTGTGCAAGTTCTAATGGCAGTTTGGGCCCACCCTTTTTGACTCATCTTCTCTCGTCAGAAGGAGCTTGAAATGCCTGAGAAGGTTATGAAGATGGGAAAAAGTATGGCTCACACTAAACACTAGGAAATGATGATTGTGTTCATCACCATTTTACAAATAAAGTTATTCCCTTTCTCTCAGTATCAAAGCCATCTTTGCACAGTATATGAACCAAATAGGAACACAAATGCTACACTGGAGTCACATTAGGTTCTTTGAGTTAGCAGAAATGCTTGCTGCATGCTGTTCCTGGTTTTAATCTTTTAACTTGCATTCTTGCGGCAGTCTCCCTGCCAACTCACCCAGGAAAATGCACACGGGTGCAACTCATTTTATTAAATGGCATTAGCACAAGTTAACATGGCAACAATCCAAGATGATTTTAGAAAAATCATCAGCTGTGTCTTCGCTGTGGGCCAAAAGGAATTACTTTCTCTTGCTGCCTGGCTGTCGGTTTTTCAACTTATTTTGGAATTATTATGAACAATTCATCCACTCCTAATGGCTTTTTCCTGTCCTTTACAATTCCTTTCTACAACTGTCAATAGTTATATGAATATTGCCCCTTTATTAAAGGATAAAAGTTAATGTTCAGGTAGCAAATCTACCTGCACTTGTAAGGTTTTTGGCAGGAATTCACAGGGCAGAGAGCAATTAAATTCAGCAATAAACCTAGTCCGCACTGTTACATTTTAATTCACAGTGCAACAGGAAAGTTGAGTCTCCTGCCAGGAAGACTAATGTTTTCCATGTGTGTGTTATTTAGGAGTCTGTGTATCTCAAATAGGGCCTAATAAGGTTCTGCCTCAGATAAGGGTAATTTGCTTTTAACTTAATAAACAAAATATAAGGACTGGATTTGCTAGAAGTGAGTTTTGGATAGCATGATCTCACAAAAATTGAAGCTCACCTATCATGATTACAGCCCCATATATAGCAAAATAAGAGTCAGAGGTGTAGGTCCAATACCTATTGAAACTCAATGTAACCACAATACTATGGCCACAAATTGCTTTTGGACTATTTAATAAGAAACATTTTTCTTTGTCGGTGTGTTCAAAAAACAATCAGTCTTCAGTTTATACTATACTTACGAGAGTGTATACTGTATTAACATTTTAAAGATTTAATGTTTAGGGTGCATCTTATCAAGATGAATGGAGTCCAATAAAATGAGTACTAACAAGAAAGTAAAACTTATGAGTTATTGATAAACCAAAAGTTATGGTGGCTGATATATATATATATATATATATATATATATATATATATATATATATATATATATATATATATATATATATATATATATATATATATATTTAAGCTGCTGTTTTCTGCATTTAGACATCAGGGCTTTGTTGTATTCCTTGGAAAACAGCATGGAAACATTCCTCTGTGCAGTCTCTGAATTGTTGTCCTCTGGTTTACTGCTTCCTACTTGCCATTTTACGGCTTTTTTCCTTCCTATTCATGCCTAGCACCCTACTTCTGTGACAATCCATGGGGGGGACAGAGTGACCAGGCACCAGGTAGAAGGGTTTAATTTGCAAGGTCACCTTGGTCTTCATGGGGGAGGGGGACTGATGTTCTCAATAGTGAGGTTCCTGGTGAGGTTCTCTGTAAATCTGTGGTGTCCAGAGTCTTTCCAGGGCTGTAATTCTAAAAATAATCCCACCCGTAACACCACACCACACTTGTTTAACAGTGTGATAGTAAACAAAAACTTACTTTGTATTGTCTTTGGGTGCAGATCCTATTACAGAAAAACCCTGCTCTTAGCATGCAGTTAACACTAGCACCCTCAGTAGCATGGTTGGGTTACAGTTGGAACAGACTGCACGTGGGACACAAAAGAAGCCCCATTGCTTATAGGGAGGAGGGGTGCCGGATTACCATGGAAACAGACAGCCCTACCCCCGTAGCAGATGGTGGTGGTGAGGGTATCGGGGGGCTGGGTGTAGTGATGGCGGGACCCGGA
Organism: Istiophorus platypterus; assembly: GCA_016859345.1. NCBI lineage: Eukaryota > Metazoa > Chordata > Actinopteri > Istiophoriformes > Istiophoridae > Istiophorus > Istiophorus platypterus. The sequence goes on from CM029122.1 coordinate 21,143,519, forward strand.
GATGATTATCTGTCCCAGGCTTCCATCCTGAAACAACAGCTTCTGTGTGTCGTCTTTACAAAACAGGTGGCTTAGCTTTGTTTAAACTATATGTTATCGTACGCAAGCATCTTGTCTGTGGGTTACAGGAAAAGATAAGTAATTGCCATGACCAAAATTTAAAACACAAGGAGATTTGCAACCGTTTAACTGAATCAGTTTTTGGCTCTAAAATTAACAAGTTCCACAGTTTTAACTGAAAATTATTATCTCACAGTCTATGTTGAAACAATACTCGTGTGACTAACAGAAATATTGGTTGCTGCAATCATTCCTCATATCCATATTGGCCATAAAAAAATCCTTGGCTTGTGTAATTATGCTATTAGAGCTAAAGATATTCCACAGTTCTTGTTCTGTGCCACAAAAAAAACATTCTGTTCAGTCTAAGGTATTACGTTTCTGAGGTCTGAGTAAGATAAATCAAGGAAGGTGTTCCCTAACTGAATTGGACTTATAAAAATACAAATATTGAAAGAAATCCACTTAATTGATTGAGGGCAAATTCTCTGGGAAGGACTCAGTGCATATTCAGTTCTCTTTAGTTTTCACTGTTAGATCATTACAGCATTCCATCAATACAGTCTTTGACACCGCGGAGCAAACAAACGAGGCAAAGGAGCAAAGGCCGTCTTTTAAAGGGATGAAAAATAGACACTTCAAGGCACAGGAAATGTGGCTATGGAGGATGGCCTCTGTGCTTCACTGCCGCCCCCGTCCATGCTGCTTACAACACATCTCTGAGTAGCTCCCTCTTCCTCACGTTTGCAGTGTAAGCACCCATAAAACTCATGAATGACTATGATATACTGAATCTAAAATTTTTCTAATGTTATTTTTCAAATCATGTTGGCACCTCCAAGAGCAGCAGAGGTGTACACTTTAGTTCACAAGAAAGTACTATTACTTGGTCAAACATGTTTGACCAAGGAGTATCAGCTAACACACATTTATGTCTGTGTTCATGTGGATATTCTCCTTTAACATATTCCTCATGTAACTCAACCTTCCCACTGCCCACATCTGGTTTGGAGGTTTTGTAACTTTGTATTCATCCAAGTTTGCTTCCCTCTTGCACTATCTTTCCAATTCAAGTGACACCCAATCTTGTGTATTGTCAAAAAAAAACAAACCCAAAACAGTCTGCCTGCGTTTTGTCTCTATAGAGAGAACTCCATGTCCTCCAAAAAATGTCAACTTATTTGCATTCGTGGAGGGACTGTCCATCAAACGAATGCCAAAGTAAAAAAGTGATTACCCTTAATTCAGACTGTTAAACCCCTATGCGCTTTTGTCATAAACACACTGCTCTGGTGATGTCAGCATGACTGTACCAAAGAGTTATCAATGCGTAAAAGACTTGGCAGCCATATTATCTGGTCTTCCAGTAAAGTTGGACAGCGAGGAATTATAGGGTGAGTAAAACTGCTAAGATCCCCATTGATTCAGCATGTACAGCAGCCCTCCTCTGGATGACAAGAAAATGAGATAATCTATCAAAGCGGCAGCGAGAGACCACAGAGGAAAAGATGATTTGTGGGTCTTGAGTCCTGAGAATACAAAGTAAAGGCTTAACTTTAGCAACAACCTTAAAATGGAATCATTTCAATTTATATCCAAATTCAGTCCATTTGAAAATCCTTAACTGTCATCTACATCAATCATCTCACACATTTATTCTAAGAAACACCATGTCTAAGTAACTGATGTAATGGCAAGAGGCATTGAGTTTCAAAACATGAGTTTGGGTGAGGAGTGGTATGTCCTTTCACTTGTGTGGATAGCTTGTCCTGCACATGTGTTTATTCCATCTGGCCCTGCCCTCTCATGTCTCAGTGGTGATGTCATGAATTGAGAGGTTTTGGATCTCACAGCTTCTTGTTACACCACATTTTATGAATTAGGTCAAAGTTAGACTTTTTGGAGACTGTAGGGTATGTTTGTGTGTGGGCTGGACGGGACATATTACAATCACTCTCCACATTGTCAAACTTAGTCCCTGTGAATAAAAATATGAATTCATACTTATGAGTTGTAGATCAAGTAAATCGCATTTTTAAAATAAAAGTTGACTCACAACATTTATCATCCACGTGTTGAAGGATATGACTAGTGACAGAGTCTGCATGTAAACATTTAGAAATCAAGGGCTGAGCAGCTGCAGCATACAGCGTCAAACAGGGGGATGAGAAAACTAAACAAAAGCATACAGAATGGTCTGTTACTGGTTACAGTAATGCAGTACAGTTCTGGAAGTGGTAGTTCCCCATTATCACCCCATTGTTGCTTCATGCATGGAAATAAAGAGAACAGGGTGTGAAGAGGCAAACCTAATTAGATGCAAATGCCTCATCACAATCTCAGTCTAAACAGTAAAGCCGCCATCCTGACACTTTTCAAAAAAAAAAAAAAAATCAAACCCATAACAGAAATAAGAATGTGAAAGTTCTTTCTTGAAGACTGGAATAATTTTATAGTGGAGTTGTAAAGTATAGGTAGAAATCAGGCAGGTGAGATAGAGAAAAGTGATTACCTGCTGGCTGAAGATGGGTAAGCAATACACAAAATTACTTAAAATGTAGGACCATACATGCAATGATATCGTGACTCTGACTTAAGATGAGCTTGTGTAATGAAGTTCAAGGCATCTCAAGACTGCAGGACAGTGAAAATAACACTTTACAACAATTATCAACGTCCTAAGGGGGAAAAAATTTAGCATTTTGAGAGCAGTTTTTTTGTTTTAACTTACTTGTGTTTGTCCCTTTGATGCAATTCTCACTAGATTCAAATTACAAAGGACTAGATGGCAGCAAACAATGACATGACGTGACAGGAAACTGTCCGAAAGTGTTTTTGTCAAAAAGCAGTCAAAAATCAGCAAACAGTTGAAACAACACAACACCAAAGATTAGAATCAACATCACAGTGAAATAAAGTGATTGAGATAAATATCCATATTTTTCTGTAGGTATCTTCAGAATGTTTTCAACCTGTTTCCTTTTTGCTTTCATGTTTTCTTTCTCTTTGAAAGAATAATTTTTACTGTGACTGGAAAATTTGCTCATTTTACTGGCATACTGGCTTGGTAACTACTAGGCAGTGAAAGCCAGAAAAGACTGGAGTTAACATCTGAAAGATGTTAAATGAATGTTATACATACTCTAAAACCTAAACCAGACTTTGTCAGGTTCATTCTTTCTTCTTATTACACTATAAAAACAGTAAAATGGAAGCAGTAATTCCACTTTCACCATTGTGAGTTCAATATTAGAGATTTTTCCACAAGTTTACTGTGTATTCAACTATAAGAAGCCAGCACTGATGTCATGTTTTACATACAGGCCAAAGTAGAGCATATTTGTTATTCTATGAATGTGTGAGTGATGTGAAAGTTACTTTCCCATCAAAACACATCGAAATGTGCCAGCTTTGTCCAAATTGATCCTTTAATTGAATGTGCATTAAAACCAGGCATTTTCACAATTCTTTCAGTAGGTCTCTTTAAAAGTGAAAGGCTGCTGAGATTTCAGTAAGGTCCAGATGGTTTTAAAAAACTTCTAGTCAAGGCCATAGTCAAAACCATCTGTGTCCTTAGCTTTCTCATCGAACAAGTCCTCCTACTTGAAAGACCACATAGGTCATGTGTCCCTACCATTGGGTACAAGCCATAGGAGTGTACAAGCAGTAAGTGAACATGACCTTAGCTCTCATGGTAACAGTAGTACCTCCTATACATCTTTCCCTCTTATGTAATTTCTGGTCACAAGCCAAGGGAGGGACTGCTTGACACAAGGACCAAGACATGAAAGGAAGCCCTGATGCTGAGCCAGTTGTACTACAAGCTTAAGTTAACCAGCTGACTAAAAAAGTGTGTACGAACTATTTGAGCAAGTCAACTTTCCATTCCTCCATGGGCTGGATTTTCACTTCTGTCTTAAGAGAAAGGAGGAATGGTTCATGATATAAACATAACAGAGTTCTAGCAATGGCTGTGTCTCTTCCATAAGAATTTATGGAGGAGACACGGTGGAGCAACAAAACAGCTGTTGGGGTTTAGAGTGTAGGATCCAGGCTTATCTGTCCAATAAAAGAATCCACAATGACCATTCACTGCTTTTTTATTCTTAACTGTCAGTTAAGAACAGAAAAGCACTCTGATCATTAGTATGTAAGAAATGTAAACTGCATGAAAAACTACCAGGGATAGAGAGAGATTTACAAGTTTACCTTCAGTATCAGATTACGCACTTTTTACGCATGGAGAGCAACAACTCTTAGGTCTCTTTCACCCCGGTAACATACGATGTGGAGGACCTAACTGAATGTTTGCATTACTCAAAAAAACATTCGGTTCTAATATTTGATTGTCCACTCTGAGCTATAACGGTTTTGTTTTTGGGATATTGAACATTTATCAGTTATCACGTTGATCTTCAAGCAAGCTGCCAGTAAGTTTGGTTTGTTTTTGACCCCCCCCTAACAATGATGCGGCTCAGAAACCCACTGGTGGTCACTTTTATTGTAACTGCCAAAAAAGGCGTGTACACATTGCCTTGTTTTAAGACCCGTTGGATTCATTAATATGAAGAATAGTTTTACAGACCAAGATACTGTATCTTAGAGAACTGTATATTCCTCACCATCTGTTCAGTGTTTTAAAATTTTAAGTGTTGAAAAAGTTTAAGTGGTTATAATTGATATTTTTATAATAACACTGTATGAAATGAGAGTGGACACTTCCTGCTTAGCACCAGACAGCAGACAGACACAGTTAGCAACTAGCCGGTGAACATAGTAGAGCATTTAGCAACTAAACAGGCATTTAGCCTGATATTTCTCTCAGGATTTGGTACAGACCAAAAATGGAGCTAAAAGAGAGAAAATATTGTACTTACAATTTATTAGGTTAAACACAAAGATGTGTTCTATCCTACTGCTGGATGTGTATAGAAGCAACTCTCTGCTTACAATTGATAATATCTGCCTCTTTGAGGTTATGTCGTGTCAGTGTTGTAATGATACGTCAATTTTGTATTCACAACTTGTTTCCACTGCCTGTAAGTATCCAAAAAAGTAGTTATTGCTGATGTGAACCATAATAACTACTGCACATAAAAATATATTTCTCAATAGCATAGTGCGGTTATAACAGGTCATCAAGGATGATCTTTACTGACTTTGCAGCCCACATATTAGCACACACAGGGTTATGAATAATATAAGAAAAGCCTGAGGCTGATACAAACCCAAGTGCTTGTTGTTTCTGCTGTGTGGAACCTGTATGTGTACATGCATGTCTGCCTTGAGTGTCTTTGTGAGTTTGTGAGTGTTAGTGAGCAAAAGGTGGGGTTTGATCTCTCTTGTTATGCTGGGTTGCGCTCAAGTGAAGCCACTAGAGGGACAAAGACATTGGTGTTTTATGCAAAAACTCTACTCTCATGACCCTAACAACGAATAGGTGACGATAAACTAAAGATGCATGTCCAATCAACAACCTCCTGTTAAACAGGTAGATTATGCAAGGTCTTTAGCCACATGAGCATTGTGAACAAATGCTGTTGTTGAGTCATCAGCTTCTGACTTAGACAGAGAAACAACATTCATTCACTGCATGCATGAATTCATTCACTCTGAACTCATAATAACTGAAAGGTGAGTCAATGTGTTGAATCTCCTGTCTATCATTCTATGCTGTTGACATTGTATATTCAGGAACCGTGTGATTAGTTAATAAGCCACTTAAAGTCCAGTACATTTATAATACCCGGTGTATAATACAATGCTCATTCTAGTTTATAACAGGTCAGTGTTTGGTTTTATCAAGTAGGGAAGTTGAACTGGTTTCACCAGATAAAGTTTCCAGACCACTGAGTGAATCTTGGTCTTTGTCAGATGAGTCTTTTCTTTGTGTCCTCTAGCATGTATGATTTTTGCCTTACGGGATTTACTCACATATATCATGTCAAGGACGTATTCTAGGGGAAACCAAGAAGACAATTACTCGGCTGACTTTGGTTCTCTGTCAAAATCACGATCACAGTTGAACATACTTGAACAAAGGCATACAGAATAAAGTCAGCTCACTGAGAATACAAGCATTTCTTGTGACCTGTCAGACTGATGTGACTTGTGCACTCAGTTAATTGGCTTTTCACACGTAGCCCCACCTTGCATGATCATCCTGGTCTGTGCAGTGCCTTGTTTGTAGTCCTTAGGGCGAGTTACAAATTTTCTAACAGAACATTGTCATCCTGAATAGCTAATAGGCCAAAACCTTTTCTAACACTGGCAGTGTTAGAAATCTAACCTACTTGTTTTGATTAGTTTGGCTATAGCAAGTGTGGAGAAATGGCAGTCAAGTGTCACTAGACACATTAGATGTACCTTTTAGATAACTTCTAAAGTAAGAAGGAAACCCATTTTACTTTAGTTCAAAACAAATTCCACAGTACCAGACAAAACTAACTCACTTATCACACTTATGCCAAAAGACAGTGAACATTTGCTGCTATATCAAATGTGTATCAAAAGCTGTTATCTCAAGATTTACCTCTCCTGCTAACAATCTCCTGGTTAAGTCGTTTTTAATTTTCAAAGAACTTGTTAGCAGAATAAGACCTTTGGCTCATCATGGAGAAAATCTTTACAGCCCCATTACAATCTCTTGCTTTTTTGATTAGGAGATGGGCACTTGCCAAAAGAGACTAATTTAAAAATAGCTATTGCTGCACTACAAAATGTAAATCTGATTCTGACATTACCCGGTGAGCTACAGTAACATGGCTTTTCTGCTATCAAGTGATTCATATCTGTTCTTCTGAGTGTTTCTGTTTGAATTAAACTTAAAAGTTTCACTAATGAACATTTTTATATTACCAGTAGATTAAATGACTGTATAATGGCAGAGTGTAATATGAAAGGGGTTGTGTAGTTCTCCTCATGTGGACTGAAAGAAGCACCGAGATGAATACTATTGTTATGTTGCTAACATCAGTGTTATGTTTACAGCATGTTCCACTGCCCCCGAGTGGTCAAAAATTAATGAATGCAGTTTTAAGTGTTACTAAATATACCAACATCAGTTCATAATTAAATTAACAGATATTTAGATTCAATTAATTACACACAGTCTGTATGTAAACAAAATCAGGTTTACATATGTTTCATTAAAATAAGGCTTTATGACACAGTTTTGTAATGCATTTCTTTACTTATTCCATAATCTCTGTTTTCAGGTTTCAGGTCAGGTTTGCACCTAGGGTCATCACCACACCTTTTAGTGAGCAAAGGGTCACTTTGCTGGAGAAACACAGATACCATGGACCTTTCTTAGCTCCTAAAACACACAGACTTACTTCTGTTTCCTGCAAAAACACACCACTTGTGTGTGGGTTGGCAAAACATTTCTATGGCTCCTTTCTGCTCTGTGAGAGAACAGACATTCTATATTAAACTTGACTGGGATGCATGAAAATATCTTAAATGGCACAGTGGCTGACCTTGATTAAGACTTGGTTTTGGAACACATAGGCTGTGGTTCGGGTTTTTGTATACCATACAGAGTGTAATATAAACCCAGAAATCCAACCTAAAGCCTCTGGGTCCTTGTGTGAAGCACAGTAGACATGCCTTCCACTGAATGAAAAAACAGTTTGTAATTTAGAATAAAACCATCATCATCCTACATATAAAACTGATTCTCAGTCCACAAAAATTTGTTCTTTTGTTCTGCCAAAACAAGGATGTGTATGGTATGACTATAGAGCCAGATACTGCAGAGTTGAGAAAAGAAGGCAAACTGTAATGTGAACTACTTAGCTATGTAATTAGCTGTACTTCTTCCCTACAACAAAAAAATGTGAAGCTTTTCTAAGCTATCGTAAATTTTGCACTTTCTGTCCTACACTGTCTGCAAAGTCAGGTGAAGATATATGCATGGAAAATTGTTAAAACAGAAAAAAGTAGTGATTAGAAAGTAAGACATTGTTGAGACAATATGAAAGAACATTGGTCTGAGATGGCACAGGAAAATGGAGCATCCAAAACAAAATAAATGTTTTTCTAAAACTCAGACGCTGTCTCACTGTGAATGTGTCTTTTACTTCGATAGAGAGTCAAATCTTTTGTATGTGGTAATTCAAATTGATTCTGATTTTTAATATCATATCCCAACAAGACTATTCCACAAAAGAGCAGAGCATTGTATTGTCCATTTAAAAGAAAGGTGAAAATATGTCCAACATGTTTTTCAAATCGGCCTTTAGAACTGAACTAACTTCCTTCCTTTTATTTTATGTTAGAAGCACAAGTGCTTCCTCGGAATTTGAAATTAAAATCAGTGGGTAATGTTGCATGAGACACATTATGTAAACTGATTCTATAAGTAATAGAAGAGACAGAGGAAAACAAGACACTCAAGATTTGCAATGCAGTCTGGGAAGGCTGAGCCAGTCTTTTGCCATTTCTCTCTAGTTCCTGATCAATAAAAAGAAGAGAAAAAGGGCTCTGACTTTTTGCACAGCAGGGGCATAAACTAAAGTGCTGAGTCAGAGTTGTTGTAGAAATAATTTTGAAAAAAGTACTCGTCCTTGAAAATGTCCTCATAATGCACTGAGAAGAATGGTTTATGAAGTATAAAAAGTACTGTCAAAGAATACAATTTAGCAGCACTTCAGTGTCAGATAAAAATAGATAAAGGAGCTAAAAGTAAGAGATGGCCATTTTGGTGAAATGTTTGTCACTGATTCAATCTATATTCCTTAAATCCAGCTGATGACCTGCATCTCAAATGGCAGAAAGCACAACAATAAAGATCTTTACTGGTAAGCAGCCCTGTGTACTGGCTACTGTTTTCTCATTGGAATTAACCCCCCAGTGAAACAGACAGGACCCATCAGTGGTGTGTCCACAACCTAATCTCCAGTAATCAAGAAGACAAAAACTAAAGCAAACAGTGAAGGCTGGGTAGATTGAAGGATTGTGTGGGTGTTCCCATTTAAAAGTGATGGTCCTTAAAACAAACAGGCTAGTTTGCATGTCTGATTCTTGTTTGTACTGTAACTATTTTTGTAAGTGTGTGGTATAAAAACAGTGTGAAAAAAGACATTGTTTGGATGCTAGGGGAAACAGTATTTTGCTAGAAAAGTATCAGGTTAGCAGGCCCTGTAACAGATATTCAAAGAGCACCTGCTTTTGTTGCTCTTTTGCCTTCCCACGATCAAACGCAACATGATTTGGTCAAACCTGCAATTTTGAAATTGAAGCTGTGATCCAACATAGCTGTTTCTAGCTTCGGCTGATTAAAAGTTACTCAAAAGCCAAAATGCCTTAAATATGTGTGAGGAAAAATAGATCATTGGATTTATTACTTTAGGATTTATTGCCAAGCTGTTTTATGAGACTAATAAACTGAGAACTGAATTCATTTTAAACCCACATACAGCTGTCTATATGCTGCAGCAATTTCTGAAAGATGGAGTTTTCTTTGTGGTTGACTCAATTATCTGGGCATGTTTTGAAGATCATCTTGTGATGTGGCTCACAAACAGCTGAAGCCATTGCTCTGTTGCATCAACACACCAGCCGACAGTCACCAGACACTCATTGAAGTATGACATGATATAATATGGCCAATCATTATAATGTGTGTATATATAATCTGTTTGCTGTCAACTGCGTGTGTGTGTATGTGTGTGTGTTTATATATATATAAAAATATAAATATAAATAAAGTTATTGTGATGAGGAATTCCTGGAAATACAAGCAGAATGTTGGATGGAACTAAGAGAGCCCTTGTTTTCTACTCTGCCTGGCCCAGTCCTGTGTCAAGGTTTTGCAGAAAGAAATCATTTCTATAAAGCTACCGCATATATCCGCAGAACGGAAAAAAAAATCAGCCTCAGACGCTGAAGTTTAAGAAAGTGTTTTACAAGTTTAATCCTTTTGTCCCCAAGGACTTGGAGTAAGTGACTGTTCCTCCTTTCTTTTGTATGGGTCACTTGGTGCACACAGAATGGCTGAGGGACAAGAAATGACATTTGCCTTCTGCCCCTTTTTTCAGGCTAGAATGTGCTGATCAGAGCAGCCTGTGGTAGGACAGATGGAAAAACAACAATAGTCTTTAAATAGATATGGCACAGTTATACTGGGAAACATTCCATGTTAGTAGAGAGCAGGTAGAAGGGTGGTGTAGAGTCACCAGGATTTACCAGTGAGTGAGCCTTGTGGTGGGATGTCAGCCAAATAGTTTAACATCTGTGGTGGGGGGTGCCTACATTCCTGCTTTCTTATTTGTGTCAGTCCTAGAGTCTCAGGGAAAATTAGTGTTGCACTACAATAAAGTTAGTGGACTCACAAGAAACAGAAAAAAAGAACAACAGAAACAATAGAGATGGGTGATGTCTTGATTTTAGTCTCTAGTGTGGGTGGGTCAAACACCCATAATGCTGGAACCCATAGTTAAACTCAAAAGTTACTTTCACTAGACCCCTGTATCCTACATGAGCATTTCTTTCAAACCCCATACCCCCAATTTGTTAGGTAGGCTTTCTGTGGAACTTGTTAAATCTCAAGGCCAGACCAAGATAACCTTTATGAGATTATGGGGGTTATTTTCTCACATTTTAGAGAGCTCCCTTCAGAGCCACAGAGGACATTATAAAACTGTTTTCACAGGCTGAGCAGTTTCTCTCTAAGATAAGTTAACTGAACTTCATGATTAAAACCGATAGAATGCCCCTTTAATTGTTCTTTTGAAATGTCCTACACAGTTAATTATCAGGATATTTTCAAGAATTTTTTTTCTTAATCGTTTTCCAGGATTTCCACAAAAGGTATGCATTGAACAAAAAGACTGCTGCTGCCCCCCACTGGACAAAATAGTCAAAAATCACACAGTAAAGGAAAATAAAATTCAGAAACTTATAATTACAAACACATATTAAGTAACTGTAGAGATTTAGAATACAAACAGAGGATTCTGCACTGAAATAAAAATCAATTTAAAGTAATATCTAAATGATCTTAAACCCTGTTGGGGCAACAATTTGACCGTCTGGGTTTGGAAGTTGGTTATTTGTTATTTTAAACCAGGGGCCTGAAATTTAAGACTATGAGCATCAAGATGGGCTAATTGCAATGAAACTGCCAGACTCCAATTACAAATCCAATTATTTTTTTGTTGCCACGTTTGCAATCAAAACAACGATCATGAAATATATTTAGAAGCCATTTCTAAGAAAGTCATAGTGTGAGGGGTTCAAAACCAATGTCTCCATTTTGTGATTTGTTAACATACAGTAAACAGATGGGATGGGTCTGTAGTGTTAGGGATGTTAATTGTATCAAGTAAATTGTGTAAAAACTACGCAAAAACACTTAAATAACAAAAGAAACTTATAGATAATGATTACGGCTTGTCGCTCTCCATCTGCCATCTCCAAAGTTTCAATTTTGACACAGTGTATACAAAAAGCTGTGTTGTACCATTGTATTATGATTACAACATAGTTCCTTTTTACTTGGAAAATTGCTATATTTCAGAGCTTGGGATTATATAGTAGCAGAAATATGAGAAGAGTGAAAAATTTTAAACACACATACACTCTGCAGATTCATCTTATCAACTTCCTGTCATACCCGTTATCCTGCTGTGAGATCGAAGTTGTTTAATTCTTTATAAAGCAAACAACTTGTTGTCTAGACTGTATATTCTTCTAAATTGCTCAAGATACATAATATCTGTGGCCATCCTACTTCCCTTGAAGAGATGGTTTGCTAATAAAGCATTTGTAATACCATTCTGGACACATTACACAAGGGCTTCCACACGTCTCTAAAAAAAGACAACACTCTGCCAGAGAGCTTCATTTTTGATAAACCTGTGCACTTCAAGAGAGGAAGAAGATGAAATTACAAATTTTCATTGTTAATGTTCTGAAATACCTGGTTCTAACCAGTCAAGAAGATGGAGAAAACCAGGTAAAACAATGGAATACCTGAATTTTTGTCATTTTCAATTTGCAGGTGGGGTATTGGTAAGTTATTCTAATTTTTAATTAAAATTTGTTGTAAAGGGGAGAAAATGATACACACCTGTTCACCAGTTTATGTAACACGATTTAGTTTAAAGTAAGAATAGGAGAAAGAAATTTTTAATTAAAACTGCAGTGCAACTTTACAGATTGAGGTTCTTAATTTGTTTAGGAAGCCATATTCACCTTTTTCAAATACGATGCAGTTGCACTGTAATTCCAAATTACTGTGCATTCAGACCCATTAATTTTTTCACATTTTGTTACGTTTCAGTCTTATGCTAAAATATGAATATTTTCCCCTCATCAATCTATACTTAGTATCCCATAATGACAAAGCTAAAACTAGAAAGTTTTGCAAATTTATTAAAAAGTCACACTGAAATATCCTCCGAAATAACTTCCACAAAGGACAACCATCACTGCAGCATTCCATGGATCTGTCAACTTTATGGCAGAGGGGCGAGACAGAAGCCTCTCCTCAGTGAAAGACACATTAAAGACACTTTGAGTTTTCTAAAAAGCACCTAAAGGAATCTTAGACATGGAGAAACAAAATTCTCCGGTAAAATGAAACCAAGGTTGAACTGTTCGGCCTCAATTCTGAGTATCATGTCTGGCTTCCTCCAGACATGACACTCGTTTGTCGTTTGTCCGTTTGTCCTTCTGGAAGTTTCTCCCATCTCCACACAGGATCTCTGGAGCTCATTGACCATCAGGTTCTTGGTCAGCTCTCTTAAGAAGGCCATTCTCCACCTATTGCTCAGTTTGGCCTGGCAGCTCTAGGAAGGGTCCTGGTTGTTCCAAACTTCTCCAACTGAAGAATTATGAAAGTCCCTATGGTCTTGGGAACCTTTAATGCTGCCTTTTTTGTAGCCTTCCCCAGATCTGTGCCTCAACACAATCCTGTGTCTGAGCTCTGCAGGTTGTTCCTTCAACCTCAAGGCTTGGTTTTTGCTCTGATTAGCATTATCAGCTGTGAGACCTTGTACAGACAGGTATGTGCCTTTACAAGTCATTTCCAATCCACTGATGTTACCACAGAGGGGAGAAACTGGCACCACCTGAGACAAATTTAAGTGGCATAGAAAAGGTCTGACTCATGTCAGTGCAATAGTTCATTTTTTTCCTTTTAAACATAGTTCTGTTTTTCCTTAATCATTATGGGGTACTGAGTTTAGACTAATGAGGGAAAAAAATATTTATCTGTTCATTTTAGCATTAGGTTGTAACATTAAAAAAAAAGTGACAAAAATCAGTGGGAATTTTGGGAAATGCACTTTTTCAGTTTCGCCCCAAGAGTAAGATGATATAATACCACTCTCTTGTCTATTCATTTCTGTGGGGAGATATGTGTGGGCAATAGCTTGGCCAGGCACAGTGCATGAACTCCTGTGCTGTTCATTATTGAGCTTTAGAGGTGTGTGATGGCAGACATTGTTAGCTTTGGACTGCCAGCCGTTAGCAAAGTTTTTATGCTAAGTTCACCTAACCAGCTGCTGCCTTTAGGATCATATCTAATAAACAGATATGAATATGGTATAAACAATTTCAATTAACTCTAAGCAAGGAAGCAAATAAGCAGATTTCTAAATATATTTTTTTCTACTTTCACTGAAAGCTATTCTCTAACAAACCACTATGGCAACATTGAACTACTTGTTTTGCTTCTTCTACTGAAATTTTTACAGATTGTAATTATATATTTCTTTTGTTTTGTCTAGCTGCAGACATCAGGGATATTTGTCTTGGATGAAGATCTCTTCAATTCCCTTGACAATTCTACATTTACTTTTTATGAGGATAACACATCTGCTCCTTGCAGTGTAAATGTGCCCGGATTTAGTAGCCTCGGCTTGTTGATCACCTACATCATTGTGTTTGCCTTCAGCTTGGTAGGCAATAGTGTAGTTGTCTATGTCGTTTGGTATATGAAGAAAGGCAGAGCCAGCACAGATACCTACTTGATGCACCTGGCAATGGCAGACCTCCTCTTCTGTCTTACGCTTCCGTTCTGGGCCGTCGATAATCATTTTGGTTGGATCTTTGGCAACTTCCTGTGCAAACTCCTGTCAGGCTTCCAGGAGGCATCAGTATACAGTAGTGTCTTCTTGCTTGCATGCATCAGCGTGGACCGTTACTTTGCCATCGTGAGAGCTACCCGTGTCCTGTCCCCCCACCACCTGCTGGTGAAGGTGGTGTGCTGTGTGATGTGGCTGGTGGCTGGTTTACTGTCCTTACCCGTGGCAATTCAGAGGGAAAGCCTGCATGCTGAAGATTTGGGTCAGACCATTTGCTATGAAAACCTGACTGGGGAAAGCAGTGACCACTGGCGTGTGAGCGTACGTTTTTTACGCCATACGTTGGGCTTTTTCCTGCCACTGGTGGTGATGGCTGTCTGCTATGGCTGGACTATGGTGACGCTCTTTCACACACGAAATCAACAAAAGCATAAGGCCATGCGCGTCATCCTGGCAGTAGTCTTAGCATTTATTCTGTGCTGGCTGCCTTATAACATTATTGTACTGATTGACACACTCATACAAGGTGGGACTCTTGAAGTGGGGACATGTGAAAATCGCTACAGAGTGGAAGTGATGCTGAATGTGACCCAAGTGTTGGCCTTCACGCACTGTGCAGTGAATCCAGTTCTGTACGCCTTCATTGGGGAGAAGTTCCGTAACCAGCTGCTCTTGGTTCTTTACAAACACGGCCTCATCAGTAAGAGGCTCCAGATGGCTTACAGGAAAAACTCTGCCAATAGTGGAGGGAGTGTCAGATCTAGAAACACCTCTATTACAATGTAAATAACTCCCAATGGATGATGACAGGCTTTGGTGGTTATCTTTATTTGCCCCTGCTATTGGTCAAATGAGGAAAGTTTAGAAAAGTATTTCAGACTCAACAACCCAGTGGTCAAATCTGATATAATAAGTAAGTAAAATAAAATCTGAAAAGAATAAGAAAATTCAGGAAAACTAATATATGTATGTGTTAGCTAGATTATTCAAAATCTGAATTGAGTTCTATATGTTTTACTCCATCCCAGCTTTTGTGTATTTTGAAATGTATTCTTCTTCAGTGTCTTTTGATTCAATGTAATTTAACTTCGATTGATGTGTAATTATTGAGTCTAACAAGTCTGCACTCAAGACTAAGGAAAACTGCATGCTCAGCCTCAAAATCATACACCAGTTGTCAATTGGGGAAAGCGTGGCACACCACCACAGTAGTGAACGAGAAACCTCCATAGCCATTGATTAGACTGAGGCATGCCATACTTTTTCTGCCTTGAGAACTGGTGCAATTTTTGATATTTCATTGTTGTTTATTTACATTTTACAAAGCATGTGTGGTTTTTCCATAAAGAGTCCTTGAATAATGTCATTTCTTTTTGTTCTTTGTGAGACATTGTGTTGTGCACTCCTATGTTGTATTATTTTGGAGGCTTTTGATTTGATCAATGTGAACTTTTGGCATGAGGAAGCCACAACATTGAAAACAAAAGATGTTTTCTTGCAATTAGATATCTTAATTGTTCAAAAAGGAAGAGGTGATGAAGTGAGCTTTCTATTTTACAAAAACAAGGACGATCTATCCCTTTGATGATTGTTTGGGTATCACACCTCTAGGGCCTTTTCTAACTGCTGGTTCGGGAAACATAACAGTATTCTATGTAATAAATGCTGTAATCTGAAAATCTAGGGTTTTTCCATTGTGCAGTAACTTGCTGTTGACATCGGGCTATGACAAATAAGTTATACTTTTTTCTATTTGTTTATCTGAATGTGCATGTATTCAAAGATGAATGTGTTTGTGTGAGTACCTACATGGGACACTATGTGTATGTAAAGACAAGAAGGGACAACGTGTCAAAATGAAAAAATGTGTGCAAGCCATCATTGCAAAACCAGTTACGTGCACAGGATGTGAAGTTTTTATGTACTTTGATCATAGGAATTTTTATTCTGTTATCTTATCTCGCAGTTGATTCTGTAAAACCCATTTGCGCATAAAGCCAGATATCTTCTCTTAAGTGAGGTCAATTAAACACTCCCACATCTCTTAACCCCTCTTTAAACTTGGACTGTTTGGTTAGCTTGGTTTGATGTACTGTTTCCTGTGATTGGCTTACGATTAATCCTTGTACTTTAACCATATGCGTTCATATTTTCCTTTCCTTAGTATGACACTTAATTTCTGTATTTTAAAAATGAGTCCCACTGTTGATGTATTATCACAGTCTAACTGGACAAAGGAACAGTGACAATTTAACTGATTTTTTTTCATTATTTATGGATCAAGACATAAACAGGTTTCTAACCAAAACCTCCACAATGAATTGTTATCTGAAGCCGCATAATTCTGTAATGCTTTCTCATGTTTTCTCACATTGTATATTCTGCCTGACCTCAAGTTTTTTCCTCTTTATCAAAGGGTCCCAGAAGTCTGGCATGTCATTTTGACAGTGCTTTGGTTTCAGTGGCATGGGGCCGCTGGTTCACTGTCAAGGCTTACTTGAATGTAACAGAGCCATCATTAACGTCAATATTTACCCCCGTAATAAAGGTGGAAAATAAAAGTAAAAGCCCCTTATGTTGCTTAAGTAAGTGTCGAAGTATTGTTAAGGGAGATGTAATAAAAGTAAAAGTACTCAGTTCAGAAAATTGCGCTTCTGAGTGTTACAGTATATAATTGGATTATGATGCAAGTAGTATTTTACTTTTGTACAGGAGCTGGTCGGGGGGGGGGGGCTAATTTTAACTAGGCCTACTCATACTGTTGAGTAAGTGGGTACTATAGTTATCAGCTACCGTGTACTGTGGCTGAGTGCAGTACCTGAGTACACGTAGTACAGCACTTTTCCACTACTGCGTGCCGTTGTGCTCTTCTGTCTTTCTCCCCGTCCCCGACAGTGACGGTGATAGCGAGCGAACCATGAGCGCATCTTCTGCGTTAAATCGAATCCGACCGATGATAAATATACTCGGTTGTCCCGGTCCGGAGCGGCTCGGGGTCCGGGTCCGGGTCCGGGTCTCGGGGGGGCGGTCCGGTCCGGGTCGGTTCGGACCGGTCCGGGCTTTACCTCGGGCGTCGACCCGACCCGACACCACGGCTCTACGTCGTTTTTACGCGCTTTACCCGGTGGGCGTGGTCAAGCCCGGTACGTTGGCGGATATCGTGTTACCATGGTAACAGCAGAGTAGCCGTCCGCCGGCGGATGAACTGCGCTAAAGTGGCCTGCGTTTCTCCTGTTAACCGCGGAGCTAGAGCACTTTCCTCCGGACCGTCGAGGTAATCCCAGCGTGTAATGATGGATGATATTCCCGAGCTAACGTTTAAGATTATCCTCTTGGCAGAAAAGGTAACGTTAACGGTAAAAGAACTGCAAATGTGCACAGCATAACGCTTCGCCGATGAAGTATTGCTTCCGTTTTCTTTTCAAAATAAAACCACGGTTTTGTTGCTGAAGCGCAAATAGGCCTGTTCTTTGAACGGCACTGAAACTACGCACTAGAATATTTACAGTATAATCTACAATCGATCCTACGATGAATGGGGTTTTTTGTCATCAAGGGTCACTTCAAAGATTGTTTTAAACACAAAAGGTATTTAGTTCAAACGGTCCCCTTTATGATTTTGAAAGTGCATCCTCGAAACCGGAGGTAGTAATGCAAGAAACAGCGATAACTTAGCATGTTGTCTTTAGATGTGTTTTTACCACAAGTTCAGTAACCTTCATCGTTTTTAACATTATGCGCTCTAATTACTCTTCTTGGGAAACTGTGTCCAGAAGTGGAGGTAGGCTTAAACCGACACAGGCGAGTAATATTCGGGTTCACTTCTTTATTGTGAGCTAGCCGGCGTGTTGGCTAACAGCGGTCTCTAGACACGCATGTACCTCGACGCTTCGTGGTCTAGTTGTTTTCTTGTTTGTGTCCATCAGATCCTCGGCAGGTGAGGATGTCCAGTGATCTTGCTGGTGTGTGGGAGGTTGCACTGAGCGACGGAGTCCACAGGATAGAGTTTGAACATGGCACGACCACTGGAAAGAGGGTCATCTACGTTGACGGGAAGGTGGGACTCATTATCATAACTGACTGTAGCAGGACGGTGACCAAATGGAGGTTTTTTTTTTAATTTTAAAACCCGACCGCCTTTATGAGTCACTTCCTCATCACTAGGTCACTTTTGTTTGTTTGTTTGTTTGTTTGTTTTAGCTGCTGTTAATTTCTGATTTCACACAATACCACAGGAGGTTCTGAGAAGGGACTGGATGTTCAAGCTCGTGGGGAAGGAGACGTTCAACGTGGGCAATTCAGACACCAAAGCAACCATCAACATTGATGCAGTCAGTGGTTTTGCCTATGAGTACACCTTGGAGGTCAATGGGAAGAGCTTGAAGAAGTACATGGAGAACAGATCAAAGGTCACCAGCACCTGGGTGCTAAACCTGGATGGCACTGACTGCAGGGTGGTCCTTGGTTAGTTCCTCTGTGATTATATATTAATGACCTACTGTCCCGATCATCTTGTTATCTTGACATCTTATTATAATTATTGTTATGTCCTTTTTTCATATAGCCTAGGCATATGTTCAATACTCAGCTCTACCGAGCAGCACTGCAGGAGCCTCAGCCAAGTACTGTAAAAATAAATCCTAGTTATAATGTCATTAGTGCCTGGGTTTATTTGCTCAGTCAAGTAATCAATCAGGATAGATATTGGATTGTTATTTAGTACAGTCTGATTTCTACACCTTCAGAACTACCCACTAATGTTATGCTAGAGCCGCAGCTAAGCTCTTTAGCTACTTTAAGCCACACGCTATCTTCAGCTACCTCTGTCATCTAGGCAGGTTAATCCTTCTTATAATTACACTGCTTACAGTTCAGGTGGCAGACCACCCAAAGCATGTACAACACAAAATGATCTATATATCTTAGCAGTAAAAGGATGTGAAGAATTCACTGAGCAGAAATATGAAAGTGGGGTCTGCAATAGTAGAGTCTCACCGATGAAGCTTTGTGGCAATTAATCCGGGTCACCGAATGCAGCTGTTGATAGTATTACAATTGCCAACAACACACTTGCCAAGATATTGTCATAAATGTCCTCAAGAGGTCATTTTAACTAGTCAAAGTAGGACCTACAATATTCAGATGAAACTTTCAGCCATATGAAGATCACATTTGACCTTCAAAAGCTGAAGAAAAAGCATTTTAAGTTTCAAAAGTAATTAAATGTGACTGGTCCTAACTATATGTTGCAAGGACTGCTTTTTTCTTGTAAATATAATTGGAGAGCTGCCACACAACCCAAAAGTTTCCCTAAAAAACTACCATCCTTAAACATAAGGCATGCAAATCGATAAATGATAGGAACTTTTATACAGCCACATCTGTTACCTAGTAAATTATAAAGTCAAAGAAAAGAAAAAAAAACAAGACAGTCTTTAAATACAGTTATACATACAAGTTTCATGGCATAAATTAGGGTTAATTTATTTATAATAATGTGATCCTTTTTCAGATGTTTGCTCTTGCTGTGATTTAGAAGGTCCTAAATAAATGGTCTTTTGTTAGTAGGACGTTTCCCCAGTAAAATATGGTCTCCCTGTCAAATACTGTGGTCTATTTAAAACATCTTCCATGACCTCAAATACCACAAACCAAAATAATTATAAAATCTACACAAATAAAGAATTCTCAGCAAGAAATTTTTTAAAATCAAAAGGCCAAAAAAAGTTAAGCTTGTAAACTGATGTTCACAATTAATTCCATACAGTTGTAAATCAGCTTCTCCTTTTTGTCAAGGAAAGCACACACTACTCTTGTTAAGTCACTGTTAACTTGCAGTCACATCTCATAACTTTAGTGCCCAACAGTTGGATGTTTGATTGATTCAGTGTGTTTCCTATCTTTTAGAGAAAGACACTATGGATGTCTGGTGTAATGGACAAAAGATTGAAACTGCAGTAAGTATGATACCAGATATGTTTTCCTGTCTATACATTAATTTGTTATTTAGTAAAAGGACGCAACACGCAATTTAAGAAGTTACCGGTAAATTAAAATCAACAATTGTAATCGCCTAATCCCAAAGCACTCAACAAGTGATAATTCTACCAAACACTAAATCCTTAATGAGTGGAAAGCCTCCAACACCTTGTTGTTCTGCAGTTGTCTGCATAAAGAAAAGCTCCAGAGCTGACAACGAAGAAGTGAATGATTAATCTTTGTCCACACTTTTATCTGACTTGCAACTGCAGGGGGAGTTTGTGGATGATGGTACTGAGACACATTTCACACTCGGAGACCACAACTGCTGCGTGAAGGCTGTGAGTAGCGGGAAAAGACGAGACGGGATCATTCACACACTACTCGTGGATGGCACAGAGATAGCTGAATGCACAGAGTGACTGTGTATGTGTGTTTGAATTTGTATGAATGCTTTTGTGACTCTTGGTATCTATAACACCGAGGGAGGGTGTGCAGTTGAGGAGTGTCTTTTAAAGCTGTTGGAGTTGGGGACCAACTGATAGAAATATGCACTCCTATGTTTTGATGGTCATACTGTCGAGGGTATTTTAGCCATATTAGTAAAAGCTGTAGGCTGTAACTAATATAGTGACAGTTGTAGACAGGACCTACTGTCCTAGAAGTTCTAGAAGAGAAGTTGCAGCCACATTTCAGTCACAAAAGGAGATTTACTATCTCAAAGTGTAACCTCAAACTGAAGAAATCTTCCAAGAGTTGTCAACTGGTACTTTATATTGATAGAAATACTACAAATTTCAGTAGTATTATCAATAGTGGAGGTCAGATGTGCCATATTTATCTCACTCCACCTGGATAAGTTTCACCTCCGGTCTTTAACATGAAGGGCAGGCATTCTCTCACAGATGTACTCTACTTTTTGACATTTTGGAGAAAACAGCCATCCACTTTCAAATAACCTGGTCCAGTAAATCCCAGACTCAACCTGTACTCCATGCACAGCATGCTCACTTTCTCGTATTTTTCAATCTTGTGCAGTAGGAAGATTAAATACCAGGATACAAGATTATTCCTTGACTTTAGTTCGCATTATTCCAGTTTGCACTGCTCAGGAGTGATCATTGTTTAATCTTGTGTAGATGTGTTAAATGGTCTTCATTTGATTGGTTCAGGCAGATGGTTTTACAGTGATATATAGTTAGCTTTTAGCAGACTGCTGTAGATGTGTCAAAACATCCTAGGATGCATTACCAACAATTTAATGGCTTCATAGACAATCAGATGTCCAATGTCACATTATTGACATTAATAAATGATATACTCATCTGAAATACATCACTTGCTGTTATCCAGACACAGTTTGGAGACTGTGTTGCCCTTAGAGATGTGTACAATCTTAGTGGTCTCTTTTTTGATGTAAGGGCCAGATGTTTTGGTTAGACAGAATTTAGGCTCAACATTTTTATAAAGTCATTGTTAAAAATCAAAGATTTATAACAAATTAGCTTTTGCTAATTCAATACACTTTTGCGATACACAAGAAATTTTCTAGTGTATCGCAAATGTTTGTTTACATTTTGCAAAGAGAGGCATTCACTATTAATTGAGCACTGGTGAAAACATTTTCCATAGTTTTGTTGTTTTGACCAATAATATTAATTAAAGAAAAACTTAATTAAAGCTCCACTAAATTGTCTACATCTATGTGACAACAGACTAAACTTCATGTACTGATGACTTGGAGATGTGGCTAAAAGCTAAAAGCAACTAAATGGACGAGTTGTTTTTTAAAAATTTTTTTTTGGTCAAACTGTTTCCAAGGTCAAAGAGGATCGTTTATGTGCAGTAGACTGATGTCTGACAGTTGTTCTATTGCATCTAAGAATATGAGACTTCACTTTGTCTTTTATATGTTCTAAATAAAAATTTATGTTTATACTTTTATTCCATTTTGTTTACGGTTAAGATACAATGTCTGTAAAATATAAATTGTGTTTAATTTCATAAAATTCATGGAGCTGATCAGGTTTTGTTGTTGACTTTTATGAAAGGATCATTAAATATAAATTATGAGTAAACAAACCTGGACAGCCATGATTTGTGTTCAAACAAACACTTCCAAATAGCCATTAAAACAAACCCTCTGGATTCTTCAAACGAAGAAAAAAAGAAAAGACGGTGAATCAAAATATTTTACATTGTTTAATTTTGATATCAACATCAGGCACACTTCATCTGCACTTGTGCTCCATTCCAATTCCATCAATTTCCCTTTCATTACTGATTTGACAGACTTTGCCATTGGTTAATGAACATTTTACAATTAGGTTAAAATCCTGTATTTATAGTAGTACTGTAAAGTACAGTTCATCCCTTACTTCCAGCCAAAGTGTCACATGAGGGATGACATTCTAGTCTTCCTCTAAACAAAATGAAATCAGATTTATGTCAGTATATAATCATTAGAAGAATATGTCACTAACAATGATTACATATACATTTCTGGTATCATGTGATGCCCCTAAATAAATGAATCACACAAATGTCAAGTATACACTTACTGTAAGGCAGCACATTTTTGAATCTTAATCCTTAATTGATATACAAATGATTGTGCTATTCTTATTAAATACTATTAATGCTGATGCTGAAAACAAATTTACAATGAAAAAAAAAACACTAAACTTTTTTAAGCTGCAGTTATGAAATGTTCAGCTTCGAGAAAAAAAACACTTGCATATGTGATGCCTCTATAACGTTGCACTATTGGTCTATATGTTTTCAGGGTATAATGCAAACAGCCATTTCTTTGTAACTGTGTATACATTGATTAAGAATGTACTCCAGCTTGTTTTAGAATAATCAAACTTGCTATTAGTTCGATTAGTTGCTATTAGTTTACACTTCTGAAAGCATTCTTACATCTGTAACAGAACACAATAAACCCAGAGGAAAGACTGGAGAAATCATTCTTCAGACCACCTTGCAGGTGATAATGGACATGGGTAGAGCTTGATAACTACTAAATATGACAGCGATATCAGCTCCTCCGCTCACACTGTCATACAAAATTTGAGGATCTGTCCCCATGGCAGGTGGCAGAATGAGACCTGGTTTACCCGGGGCGGACTTTCCTGTCAGCACCTCGGCCTCCACAAAGTACAGATACTCCTCTTTTTGCTCCCTCCACACTTCCATGGCCTTCCTCACTGTGCGAGCAAAGTAGATGCCATCTCCATATGCTGGGTCTATAGACAGAGGTGTTTGAACAAGAAAAATAACAAGTTGTTTATATGTCTTTTTACTATCCCTTCTCCTGTCCATTTGATGTTATCTGTAAAACTGTAGTTCCCATCACAAGACCCAAGAAATTATCATTCACCTATCCTAACATACATTAAGAACCAGGTTGTTTTATCAGATGCATCATACCTGTAGGTGGTGCACACTCTGTATGGAATCCAATATGGCTAACCATCTCACAGAACTGTGCAGGTATGCGCTGAAACATTTTTTGAGAAGTTTTGCTCTGCAGTTGGTTTTTCTTGAGTTCAAACATCCTCTTAAGTATGGAGTTCTCCACTTTTTCCAACTAAATAGAATAAAAGCTTCATTAATCAAGCAGTGGTGGAAAACAAGAAACTTGCAGCAGTTACACATACTCTACCTTGATCACCTGCAGCCTCTCCTTTTTGAAATCATATACATTTTGTAAGAACACAGGGCCTTCACAATCAACTGCCTTTCTTTCGAAGGATTCATTCTCAGTTGTCACTGGATACATGGCCTCCTTTTCCCCTCTGATAAATTCCTTCTGGATGTTGCAGAGCATGGCCTCCACCTGCAACCCAGCAACTGCAACATCTTCATATGAACCCCCCTTTACAGTTATGTCCGCATGACCTTGCCTGAAGGACTCCTCAATGAGCAAGCCCTTTTTGGTTAGCTGGTGCAGCTGCAGATATTCTTTCTCGCCCAAGTGCAAGATGAAGTTGTTACAGATAGTGATGATGCCAGTGGATCCAAGAAGCCCATTGAGCCATCGTTCAGCTTCATGCATTGTTTCATCAGAGGGGCCACTCAGGCTGATCTTTGGAGTGGGAGGTTTGTCACGGAAGTCATCTCTGTGCTCAAATGCTGGTGGAGAGAACACAAAGACAACAATCACTGCCACAATTCAGCATCATTATTACAATCATTTTTAGTCACTTCAGTGACAAGATTGGTCTAATATGCATTCCCCCTAGGCTCATCATTTCTACATTAGCTGTCCTATGATAGCTAAATTGGTTTCTATGGAAACTCGAGCAAACAGGGAACTACAGTGGTAACTAAGATTCCTTATATTATACCATTTATATACTTTCATATTACTTGGGATAAAACTTCACTTTCAGAGCACATACACTTGCCAAACCATACACAAATAAATTTTTTAGGTTTTTGCCCACTAAATAGAGATAACATGCATTTTCTTACAATAGATTCCTATTTAACTGGCCCTCTTTCAAAGCACATTAGATGTTTCTAAAATTGGTTTCCAGTCTTCAAGGCAGCCACCTTTTGAGCTTGAGACTTGTTTAAGATTAGTCAGACATTCCAGTGGACACTTTTCTGCTTTTCTTTGTCATTGTGAATCCATCTTCAGTAATGGGATTCACGCAGTTGAAGCAGGGGGATTTATTGCTGGTGTATCTAAGAGCAATCCCATATTTTCAATTCAGATTACAAGGATAATGTAAATTTAGTTGATTCTTTGCTGTTCAGCTGCTGTTATCAATGATGCCACCGCAGGACTATTGCTCTGGATTGGACTACCGCACCACAATAACAAAGCCTTGACAAAAGCCAGTGGTGATAAAATGATCACTGTAATGAATTTCCTGTCACTAGCAAGTTCCAAGATTAAGTTCTCATACACTAATGAATCTACTGGAAAACAATGGCCCACCTGGAAAAGGAGATCTTTTAAAGGCAATAATTACTGCAGCTGTGGGCAGTGCCTGGCTTCCAGTAGTGTGAAGAATTCCATCACCCTCAACTTGCCATCAAAATACTTGCATTAAAGGTCCCCCTTGTGTACATTTAATGTTAATGGAAATATTGTGTAGTTACCCTTTGTGAAGCTGGCATGAGGTAATTGAGACTGGAGAAATCTTATTTCTTCCTCAAAAGCCTGGAAATAGAAACTCATATATGTTATTTTACAAATCTCTCTCTCTCTCTCTCTCACACACACACACATATATATATGTATATATGTTATATCCCACTATGTATTGACAACATGCATGTTCTTAAAACAGATTCATATTAAACTGGCCACAGTTTCAATGCAAATTAGATGTTTCTAAAATTGGTTTCCAGTCTTCCAGGTACCACGTTTTGAACTTGAGACTTGTTTAAGATATATATATATATAAGTATTTCACTGATAATTATTAAAACATTAATGGTTTCAGATTTAAAAACTCTAACTTTGACTTTCTGTTTAAGTTGTCTTTTGTTTAGGATAATTGTCAAGGCATTTACATTTTAGCCACCCGCTACAAACACACATGACCAATAAGATAATACTATTCTAATATCATAAGAGTATTTTTGCAATATTACCTTAAACACATTGCTCTTAGAGGGAAGTATGACAAAATAAACTTCCATCATTTTTGAGGAATTCCAGGCGAAATCATTTATCGCACTTAACATGATTCTGGCTGCTTCTTTGTTATTGAACCGTAGGCCTCCAGTGCCGATGGCGGGAAAGGAAATTGACATGTGGTGACTTGCAGCTGCCAACTGTAAGCATTCCAATACTGATTGGTAAAGAATCTGTAATGAATGAATAAGTGGACAGAGACAAGCCGTTATTACAGTACAACCTAAACTATTTATACACAATATATTCATATTTTCTACACAGTATGTATTCTAGTCTTTGGATTCTACTATTTTTCATTACCATCTGTGCAATGAGCTGTGTTTGATACTACTTGGAATATGCTCTCTCTCGATATCAATAAGACAAATTCAAACTAACTCTAGCAAACTGTGATATATTTTTAGATGTGATAAATTTAATCTGATTTAATATTCTACATTACCATTTGATATTTTCACTTTATACTTAAATGCCCCATAAGACTTAAACTCATAATGTACCTGCTGTGCTGCTTTCTTTTCTTTGTCAATGCAAAAAGTATGATACAGCTCTTGACAAAGCAGGTTGTAGGCCTTTGTGACAGCAACATGTCCCTTTACTCTGGCATTATAAAGCGCGCTTTGCAATGCAGGTCCAGCTTTCTGCAAAAAAGCTCTGGAGATCGTCCCAGCTTGCAAGTCTCTGTCTGATGATGAATTGTTTACAATGACATCTGTCTGAGAGGATACAGAGGTATGACTGGTAAATAAAAATTTCAGTCGGAAAAAGAAGATAGCAGCAATTCACGCTAAAATGCAGTGAATAAGTACATAATTAATTCACTAAATAATTAAGAAACATTTCAGATCCTTACCGACTGATCCTCAATTTTACCCTGCTTCAGTGTCAGAAGGACGTTTCCAATCTCGACAGGTGGTGTTGAGGTTTTGGCAGCTGCTGCCTGGCTGTATGACGTAGACATATGCTGGGGGGCTAGTATCTTCTGGCAAGCACTCTCCATTTCCTTAACTGAGGGCTCATCATTGTTCACAAGGAAGATCTCTTCAGGAAAAAATCCTTGAGAGGAGGAATTCTCATAGTATTCTTTCACGGCTGACACAATGGTTTTTGCACACAGTGGCAGGGGGAAGTTGAACAGGCCTGAGCTTATAGCAGGAATAGCAACAGTCTTCAGACGGTTTTCCTTGACTCTGTTAAGAATGCTCCAGATGCTCTGCTTCAACTTCGGTTGAGCCAATGAGCAATCGGAACTATTGGGTTTTGGTTGTAGTTGTGGACCCACAGCATGAATTATCTTCTTGCATGGTAGTAACCAGGCATCAGTGACAACTGCATCTCCTGTTTTCAACTTTCCATTCTTTGTGATGTAATCATTACACTCTGCTTGGATTTTAGGACCACCAGCACTGGACAGAGCTTGAGCAAGGCCACCATAATGCTGAAGACTGGTATTAGCAGCATTCACAACAGCATCCACAGGGAAACTGGTGAGATCAGCCTTACACACAGATACTTTAACACCTGCATGGAGCGTGATAGAAAACCTTTTCACTGGGACAACATTTGGCCTTTTTGGCCATGCAGTGGTCAGATCTCCTTCAAAATCCACACCCTCAATGACAGCGGCACAACCAAATTTTCTCTGAAGGATGTCACTCAGGGCTGGTCCAAATTGCCTCACGATGTTAACTGAAGGCCCATGAAGAGGGATATCAAACTTACTGGCCATGGTTTCTGAAGAGAGCTGTGGAAAAAATTGTGTACATGAAGCAAACAATGACACAATACTCAGTGCTATCACACATAGAACACCATGAATACACCTGTTGAGATCAAAGTGGATCCTGGCAAAAAACACTCATGAATGATGGAATACACCTTTACATGCTCAATACATTCTCTGAGCTGAATATATAAGAAATAGTACTGTGGGTTGAGGCAGAAGGGAAATGACTGTCAGCATATATAAATAATTCTGCATGGGAGGCACGAAATGGAAATGGGATTATCAGTCAAACTGGAAGAAAACCATTATCTCATTTAATGAATGAAAAAAACACTGAATAAAAACACATCTTCACTTTTGTCTTTTAATGAGAATATTTCATTCCATACCAAAAAACTGATCCCCTACACACTAAGTCTTTAACTCTACACAAAGTCTTTAACTCTCTCTCTCTCTCTATATATATATATATATATGTATAAATATATATATGTATATATATATATATATATATATATATATATATATATATTCACACACACACACACACCCACACACACACACACACATATAAAACTCCCCTCTCACCCCCCTGATGGGGGTGATGTGTCATCCTAAAGCTCGGGTCCACTACGAGAGACTTGGGAGTTTGAGGGTTCTGTGCAGTATCTTAGCTGTTCCTAGGACTGCACTCTTCTGGACAGAGACCTCAGATGTTGTACCTGGAATCTGCTGGAGCCATTCTCCCAGCTTGTGGGTCACAGCCACTAGTGCTCCTACCACCGCTGGCACCACTGTTGCCTTTACCCCACACATCTTTTCCAGCTCTTTAGCCCCTTGATATTTTCGAGCTTCTCGTGTTCCTTCTCCCTGATGTTACTGTCGCTTGGGATTGCTACGTCTGTCACCACTGCCTTTCTCTGTTGTTTGTCTATCAACATGATGTCCGATTGGTCAGCCATCACTAGTTTGTCAGCCTGGATCAGGGAGTCCCACAGGATCTTAGCCCGATCATTCTCAACCACCTTAGGAGGTGTCTTCCATTTTGACCTCGGGACTTCCAGCCCGTACTCAGTGCAGATGTTCCTGTACACTATGCCGGCCACGTGGTTGTGGCGTTCCATGTACGCTCTTCCTGCCTGCATATTACACCCTGCGGCTCGATAGCACAGTGGGCCGCTGGACAGCTGGACAGCTGAGCGGGCAACACCGCTGACTTTGGTGAGGGAATCACACATAAGTGATACACATGGACACATGGACCCTTAGGCAAGGTCTTTCATGCCATTTACATTTCATGCCAATATCATTTATATATATTTATATATATCAAATATCCAACATGTGAGGATATTGATTGAGGCAGTCGTCGTCTGAGTACCAGGAGTTTTGTTGATGTATTCAATAATTTGGCATTTAGTATACAAATTAATTTCATACTATAGGCAGTGTTATCAGGTCTGAAACGTACTTTGTGAATAACTTTAAAGACCTTTACCTCCAAGCGACCACTTAGATTTAAGTGCAGTTTCCTATTACTCCAGTAGAAGGAGACATAGACCGAGAATGGTTTACAAGGAAGTTGATAGACTAGTTTGTTAAAATGTGAAGTTTTGAAAATGCGCCACACTTTTCCGTCAGCGAGTCGCTCCTTGGTTACTCGGACGCTTTAACGCATTTCTCACGTAACAATCAAATCTGCTTTCGGCCATTTGCATTGTGAAAGCGTCAGGCGAGCTATAATGTCACTGCTTAGTTCGGATAAACGTAGAGCTGACGACCCGTCGGTGAGAAGAGGCAGAGGCAGAGGCGGTCGCCTCCATTAGCGGACCGGGCCTCCTCTTCCTCCCCCTTCCCTTCATCTGGGTTGTTACACGACGTGTTCACGGGCCATGAACTGCCACCTGCGCCCTAACTTCAGCTGTCAGGGGTTAACACGTACTTGGACGCAGATATTCGTGTTAGCAAAGCACACTTTTAACCTCACAGACTGAAAGAAGGAAGTTTGAGCTGAGATTCTGCGACACTCACCCTCTTCATTCCGGGAGGAACCGAGGAGAAGCAGAAAGCGAGAGCGAGAAAGTGGCCGGACCGCGGGTCCTCTGGAGGTCGGGCAACTTTGGCCCGGCTCCGACAGGCGGGGTTGGTGTTTGGTGCCCGCGATGGCTTCACTCGACGACGACGACATCAACAACACACACGTTACCAGTGTTTCCCTCAGAAACAAAAGTGAAAGTAAGGCGGGACGGGGGCTGAGGCGGGGGAGGTCATGGCCCTATCCGCCGCCCGTCCTGCAGAAACGTAGATAACTTTGCAGAGTGTTGGGGGCAGGGCTGATATTTTATCCTGTTAATTTCTATTCTGTTATTTAGTGTTATATTATCAAACCACGTTAAGAAAGGTGCGTTCAGTCACTCAACCTTCATGTGTCATATGTCTAATTAACAGTGGGAGCTAATCTTAATAGCAGACTAAGACAAGTCACGATGAACCCACACCTCCAGCTGAAGTTCAGACAGAAGGAAGAGGCCGATATGATAATACAGCAGCCCAAGAGCAGTGCTCCACGTCGGCTGTTTTAGGAAAGATCTCACAGACGTTAAGCCAGGAGTTCTTTTGTGATCCTGACTCTCCGTCTGCCTCCAAAAGGTTCACGTTGGAAGTAATTCCTGGCATCTCCTCTGCTGTGGTTACTTTCGAAAATGGAAAGAGGTTCCCCTTTTAAAAATAACCAAAGGTGCGTCTGTGTAACCTCCAGCATACCTCTGGTGAGTTTTAGCATTTAGTAATGATGCAAAAAAGAAAAACAGAAGTAAGTATGAGAGATAACATATTTATGACATGGCAAACATTGATAGACAAGTGAAAGCACCTCTTGATATGGTCAATGCAGTCAGATAACACTGAGAAGAATTAGACTGATAAATTATTTTTTGCCAAGGATGACTCGATTCCTACAGTTTCCCAGACACTGACTGGCAGCCCAAAGATAAAGAACGCAGAGCCTCAACCTAAATAGTGGAAGCATGTATAAAATTCCTGCTGTTTCCCAGCATAAAACACTTGCAAAATATATATTCTAACTTGTGTTTTATTGATCAGCCAAGCACTGACAGTAGAACCTGATGAACGGCTTTACTTCTCATTAAATCTGCAGTTAACATCATAGGGACCATGTCGAGTTTTCTTATGAACGAAGTTAAGATTAAATTCTGTGATTTTCACAAAAATTCATTGAATGAATCTTCAACTCCTCTTACCAAAGGTCTCAGTAGGGCTGATGCCTTTTTCTAAGAAAGCACCAAGAGCTGTTCATTAAATTTGTTATTTTATGGAAGGGTTATTGCCCATCTACCTTAACTTTTCGTCACTCTCTCACAGAAAACACTGACTTTGTGACAAGATGCCCTCAAAACAGGATCTTTGCAAATATAGGTTTATCAGTCCAGCCTCTTGAAGTCACAGAGCAAGTTGTGGTTGAAGACATACAAAATAAGACTGAAGAGCTCCTCCTCCTGTATTTTGATAATGAAGGTGGGGATGTGGAAAATTTCATGCTTAATGAAGTGGAACAGTATGTCCTCATCACCTTTAAAGACCATAAAAGTAATGCAGTTACAGTACATGTTAAATATTACTACATCAGTATACGTGTAGTGTTAAAAAAATCAGAGATTGCTTTATGTTAATATAACTATATGAATTCTAGATCATTTGACAGTTAATGTAATATCTTCTTCCATAGCTGTTCAGAAAATCATGAAGAAGCATCACATCACACAGGAAGGGATCAGATTTTATCCCTTTTATAAATCTTTGGGAACAGCCCTCTGTGGCAAAGACAAGCCTTTGCTAAGACTACCTGCTGCTATCTCTGAACCCACTGACACAACTGTCTAGAGATACGTAAATGATAATCAGCTGCAGAGACCATTCACGGTGACTCCGCAAAACAATTCTGTAACGTAAACCTGGAACAAGCTACTATATGCTTGAGCCCCAAATCCTCAATTCTTCAGCAGAAGAATGCCAAAGCCTTCATCAAAGAGTGGAGGGATAATGTGAAGGCAGCTTTTGCAGAAACTATGGCAAAATTCAAGTCAGTGAGGTTTGAGTCAGAAGTATGGGAAGAGTCTGAGGAGAACATCAGGTAGATGCTACAGAATAAGGATGTTGTTTTAGTGTCTGATAAAGCCAGTTGTATCTTATCAATGGTTGGCCATGTGGATGATATCACCAAACTTGAGCAAACTATTTATGAAGTCACAAAGAATGTCAAAAGGGTGCAGAGGGAGAAAACTAGTGTAATTGAAGTGATTAAAGTTACACCATC
Source organism: Istiophorus platypterus (assembly GCA_016859345.1). Lineage (NCBI taxonomy): Eukaryota > Metazoa > Chordata > Actinopteri > Istiophoriformes > Istiophoridae > Istiophorus > Istiophorus platypterus. The sequence goes on from CM029122.1 coordinate 21,175,312, forward strand.
ATGAGATTTTTGCAGCAAGCAAAATTATATATGATGCAATGTGGCCATTAAAATGACAGAAATTAGAAATAGATAACTTTGTGCTAGACTTGTTGAAAGATGAAGATCAAGAGGAGCTTACAGATGCTCTCCTCACATCTAATGGAATACATTTAGCATTTGAGATCAATGCATAGAGGGTGCAGCTCCTTGCTGTTTCAGAAAAAGATCTAAATGATGCTGAGGACCATCTGAGAAGGCTGCTAATGTCTCAGTACATTGATGTTGAGGATTAAAATGTCCTGAAGAAGCCAGAATGGCAGGATCTGGTCAGTCAGTTAGAGAATGCCAACAGTAAGTCATGCAGGAGACTTCGAATCCAAACCACTGGTCAACAAGTCATGGTCTCTTAGCAGGGAGCCTGATGACTTTTTAACGTAACATGCTCAAGTTGAAGAAACTGTTTTTTTTTTCAAATCCCAATGCCAAAGTTGAATACATTAAAAAAAAAAACTCAAAATACCTCATTTGGAGAAAGTGGAATACAAAGTGGTGGTTTCTTACAGAAAAGAGGCTAGAGTTGATGTTGCAAATTTCAAGACCTTGTTTGACGGCTTGATCCGTTCTGTGTTCTTTGAAAGTTTAAAAGTCTCCAAGCCTGGAGTGAAGAAGGTCTTCCAGGACAAAGAAACTATGTATGTTTCCTTACAGCTTACTGTAACTGGCTGCTTGGTCCAACTGGTTGATGAGACTAGTGGTGGACAGGATAACTTGGCCAAACAAAAACCAAATGCTGTGTATCAGCTTCAGACATCTGATGGAGTGGATATAGCTGTTTGCAAGGCAGATATGTGCAGTTACCCAGTGCATGCCGTTGTAAGTTCTTCTAAATCTGACTTGAAACATCATAAGAGGGCTTACAGGAGCACTTTTGAAGGCTGCTGGCCCTCAGTTGCAGGAGGAATGTGACAAAATAATCAACTTGAAGGGGCAGCTCAAGCCCGGAGACTGTGTCATTACTGATGCAGGGGGGCGGCTTTGTTGCAAAAAAGTTATCCATGCAGTGGGACCAAAGTTTGACCAAGCTAAACCCCAGAACGCTCTGGCACAGTTAAAAAGAGCTGTTAAAGGAACACTGTGATGAAAGGAATGATAACACCCAAGATCCATTTCTTGAACAATGACAACACAGTTGTTCAGGCTCTGGGGGCAGCTGTCAGACAGGAGTTTGGAAATTATTGTGTCAGTCCTTCTCTACAAACTCTGTGTACCAAATCTCCTCTTGTGAAACATCCCTTACAGGGTCAACAGAATGCAGCACTAACTACTGACCCCATTGTCTAGCGCTAGAGTATCTATAAAATGCTAGTGGAGATGCCGGTGAGGTCATTGTTACTGATGGCTGCCAGCTGAAGAGCAAACAAGTCTTTCATGCAGTGGCACCTTGTTGGGACTATGGACAAGGCACAGCTGAAAAGGTAAACTGTTTATCATGTGTAGTATGTGTTGAATGTTTTCTCTAATCTGAATTTAATAAAAGTCAAAACATATTATTAGGAATATACTTAAGGCCTACACCATTTTCTCTTCACTTTCACTTCATGTAATGTGAAACATTATCCTGCTAGTTTGTCTGTGTGGTTTGATGTCACAGGATTATATCTTAGTCACAGGGGCTAGTGAATATATGCAACAGCTGTTTAGACTTCATTATCCTCTACCTACATATTAATAGCATTTATGCTTTGTCTTATAGATCTTGAGTTCCATTTTCAAGGATTGCTTGGACAAGGCTGAGGATACTGGTCTGACTTCCATATCTTTCCCCGCCATTGGCACTGGAAACCTTGGTTTTCCTTAAGACCTTGTGGCCTCTTTGATTTTAAATTAAATCTCAGCGTTTAGCAGTAAAAGACAACCTAAGCACCTGAAGAAGGTCGTTATCATTCTTTACTCAGGTGATGCACAGACTATCCAGGTGAGGATACAAAAGAAGCTTTGTAGTACTTTTGTGCTTAGAGTGCTAAACAAAAATTTAATAGGGAAATTAACTAAATGACAAATCACTAATAGCCACCAGTAACATGCCACTAACGCTTTCAGAGAGGCAGTGTTGAATATGTCTGTGTTTTTTAACTTCTGCTATTTTATTATTTGTGTAATATTTGTGAGTATTTTGGCAGAAAGCATCTCTCTGATTTTGTCCACAGGTTTTAGTGATGAGTTTAGTAATAAGTTTCCCAATGCTTCCAGTAGTGCAATGTCCACTAGTCTCCTGCAAAGCCCAGGTAGGCATCATTGCTTCAAAATTTTATGTGCATTGTTCTCAAAACAAATATGTCATTAAGGAGTGAAACAGTGCATTTATTTTGAAATAAACTAGTAAAGCTTTGAATTTACAAGGCTGTAACTGAAAAATGCTTTCTATGTTTACTTATTAAATAACTTACATGGCTCAATAATTATCAAATTCTATTTGTATTTTTGATTGTTAATTTTACCAATACTGAATCAATTTGTTCTTTAACAAAAAGCTTTACTCAGTGGGTTGTAGCACTGCTGTTAATCCTTTACTTGCGTCTAATGCCACAAGCTTTGTTCTCTAAAGTTTTCTCGAGCTCAGTAATGCATGAGACCAAAATGGGAAGTGTCGTTATACATGTGGTCACAGGAGATATAACAAAGGAGACCACTGATGCCAATGAAACATTATCTTATGTCAGGTAAATGACAGCAAGAACTAGAATATTTCAATTATGCATCATACTAATAAAATCTCTTATCTATATTTAAATATAAATATTTACATAGTGGATCATACTCTAAAAGTAACTTCAAGGTAACATATGTGACGTGAATCCCACTCAACATTGATATTGACACAAAGGTTACTCCTCTCAAAATGATCATGCCTTTCAATTATTTTAAATCTAATTTTATAGGGTATATGATATTTATTCTACCTTTCCCTGCTCTAGGACTATCCAAGGCTACTCTGGATGCAGCTGTACCAGCTGTAGAAGCAGAATGCCAAAACCTTGGTAAGGAGACACACTTTAAGCTTCTGTGAAACCATAACCCAGACTTGACCCCAGCTTAACAATATTCCTTCATGGTAATGACCTGAATACAGAGTTGTTTGTTAACCCAGTTCTGTAGACCACATCATAACACAAGACTGGGTAGAACAGAAGTTTTACCTAAATACACACACGTTCATGGTTGTCATGGTTCAAAGGCATTCACATCCACTGTCTGTACCTTTAGGGGCCCAATTCAAAACAGGCATGACAATGACCCAACCAGGTAACCTAACATGTAAGAAGATCCTCCTACTGGTTGGACAGACGGACCCCGTAAAGATCAACAAGGTTGTGAAAGATGCTCTCGAGATGTGTGTGAAGAACTTATTCACTTTGGTCTCATTTCCTGCCATTGGCAGAGGTGAGATTCATCAGCAGAGTTCATGTTAGAGAAAGTCTTTTGAGGGGTTTGGTTTTACAAATAAAACCAAGAAATCCTATTTATTTGCAATGTTAGGGTATAATTTGGTCTCACAATCAACTGGAATTTCATTAGGTTTGTATTCAGAAAGAAATTCCTCAGATTCCTTTGCACAGAAAAAAAATTTAATTTGAGGGAATGTTAATGAATGAATTTTATTGCTTCAGAGTAAATGATCACAGTCATGAGTTTTTACTCAGAGTGTTTTGTTACAAGTTTTTTCTACTTTCATCCTAATAATGCTCCTCTGCCCTTCTGTAAACCTTGATTATTGCATGAGTTTGTAATTTATTCCGTACCATTTTAGGTCTAGGCAATGCACATGCAAGCCAGGTGGCAGATGCCATGTTGGAGGCAGTGGCTGATGTTTTGAGCCAAAACATTTCGGTCTCCCTGAGGACAATACGGATAGTTGTTTTCCAACCACCAATACTAAAAGATTTCTACAAGAGTATGCTTCAAAGAGAAGCAACAGATCCTTATGATAAAGGTTGGGGCTGGGGAAACATCACCAACAAAATCAAATGTAAATATGGAGAAGAGAATAATTTTGGTGTTCATATTCCTCAATCCATAATCAGTTTTGAAAGTTCAATCTAATGCAGAGCATGAAATTTGTTCTTTCAGAATTCTTCACTATTGATAGCACTGGCAAGCCACAGAAACAAGGAGATTTTGTTTTGTTTTGTTTTGGCTCTGAAAGTTTACCCAGCGTGCTTCCACATCTGTGGCGACTCACAGGCTCAAGTAGACTCAGCCAGGCAAAAGATTAAAGGCCTGATAACCAAAGAGCTAAACACCTTGGTAATTTCAGAACCAGCCGTCCTTAGCTTCTCTAAAGCAGACCACCATAGCATTGTTGACATCCAGAAGACCAATGGCGTGAGTATAAAGACTTAGGGCAAGAATTGCAAAGGCTCAGTCATCATTGAGGGACTCGGTAAGGAAGTATTCACAGCCACCTGTGAGATCAATAACATGCTGCAAAAGGTGAGGGATGGATTAAGTCTAACTTTCTGCTGCTATTTCATTTTCAGTTACTTGTTACGGCAATGGCACATACTTTGCTGTCAATGCTAGTTACTCTGCCAATGACACCTACTCCAAGCCAAACCAAAATGGGGAGAAGTGCGTGTATCTTTGTCAGTGGCTAACAAGAGATTACACTATTGGAAAACAACACATGATCGTACCACCTGCCAAGTCCAACACCTCCATTCAGCTGTATGACAGTGTCATGGAGAGAAAGCCCAGCCCCACCATGTTTGTTATCTTCCATGAGTCAGGCTTGTCCTGAATATTTGATCACATTTAAGTGACACACCTATGGACTGAGATTTTAAAAAAAGCAAATGCCTTACATTTTACACTGTTTGCTTATTATCAGCTGATAAAGGTTTTTTTACCCATCTACTTAAGTGATTTTGTTATAATGTACAATTAGTGGAAAAATATTAACCATTTCTTGGTTTACAAGTAGTCAGTGATGATCACAAGGATCAGGTATTACTCATTAGTAGTATTCAGAACCATATAGTGCCTTGAAAATGTGTCTCTTATCATAGCATAGAATGATCATGCAAGAAGAAAATTGACAATGAAAGGAAAAGGGAGGTTTGCTAACAGTTTTTCCCCTGTATATCATTTACTGTATAATTGTCCTGAACATTGTACACAGAGTTTAGAGTTTGATGGAAATGACCTGCTCTCCCCGGGAAATCACGAGATTAAAAAGGTCCATTTTTTATCTATTAGAGCAGAATACACAGTAAACTTTTCTTGATGTATCGTCCACACAAATGTCATTTCATCTTTGTGTCAACTAACTAATATCCAGTACATTCCCTTTCCATCATATAACTTTTAACTGCAGAGTATTTCAAAGCCATCCTGATGAAAACTCTCAATAAATTCCACCATGAAATAGAAAAACAAAAATAAGAAACAAATACACCCAAAACAAACCAATAAAAGAGCCACCTCGTTGTTCCGTAAACATTCCACTACATTTCAAGCATTTTTCCAGTTGTACTCTGCAGTCATGAAAAGATTCTCAACATCACGTCATGTTAAATGTTGGCTAAGCGGTTTCCAGAATTCCTCTCAAATACAAACTTATACAAAGTTCTCATTTGTTTGCATGCACATTTCCACTGCCATAACATGTCTCAGTGAGACTGTGTTATCTCAGATTTATTTACAGGAGAGCCTCTGCTGAGCTCTCTTACTCCATCTGCAGGTCATACTGTATATGAGGGTGCATATACTGTGTATTTCCCTATCCTGTTGCTAAAATAAACAGATTACAGAACAAATACAACAATGTTTATTGGACAATTTTTGGAATTTTTTCAGTCACAGAAATTGTTCCACCCCCACTTTAATCCCTGCAAATAATTATACATAGTTACATTTACTGTATATTAGCTTATTGTTTATTTTGTCAATGTGATAATAAAAAGGTCAACTTCTATATAATATTAATGAATAGAATAAAGTTGTTATAAGAAGCTGGCAGTGTATCCAAACATTAATTTCTTTTTTTCTGCATACTGTCTTATTTTTTGGTTTTGTTTCCATGTTGCCTGAATTTGTGAATTTGCTTTTTTGTGATTGTTGTGTCATTCACAAACATACATGCATTTGACTTAGCTAAAGTTAAGGAAAAATTTGAAATGATATAAATGATAATGCTGTGATAGGAGACTGAAATGCAAGGATTTTCCACCACATCGAACTGTAAACAGAGATTCCTCTCTAAAATCTTTTTTATTTCAAAGCGACTCTCAGCTAAGGGTCTTTCCTCTCAACACTGTTGGTGAGTCCTGCTTTAAACCAGTACAAAGCGAGACTATCTGGGCACTTCTGGCTGTTAAACATGCAGAAAGGCTCCTAATATTTCAATCATGTATATCATTTAGAAAGATGAAAAAGACATTTAATGCAGAAATCTTCATGTATAGAAAATGATATGATATTAGAGTCATGAAACAGACAATTTGTGTGCAGCCAGCAAAATGGGTATTTCTCTTCTGGTCTTGATTAAAAAGAAGAATAGCTTTTAAATTGATTGAATTCATTTAGTTAGTTTTGTGATCTTCCTGGGTGTGGAACAAGCTGATCAAGATATTGACATTTTTATCATGCATACTTGCCCACCCCTGGTGAAGTTCATTGGTGGACTGTTACTATGTATGTTTACTTAACTTTGAGGCACTTTTACTTATTGTACTTGAGTATTTCCATTTCATGCTGGTTTTATACTTGTAGTCCACTACATTTGATGGGGAAATATTGGACTTTTTACTCCACTACGATTATTTGACAGCTATAGTTACCAGTTACTTTGCAGATTAAGATTTTACACACAAATTACATAAAAAACATAAAATATGACAAATGTAAATGGATTAAACGACCTAAGTCTGTAATATGATGAGTTCATCTCTACTATTTAAAAGAGCAGGAAAACTCCTTGCCTCCTACATGAGAATGATGGTTAGAAATCACACCTTCACAAGCCCATCTGACCGAGTTTTGTGGTGTTGGTCCTCGGAACTTTCTAAGGGTTGTCAGGTGGGCACCTCCTTTAACAGGCGTTTCATCAATTTAAGCCCACAGCACACAAGGAGGGCTTGACTGCCACACACACACCAGGTCACTGGGGCAGCCCCCTCAGCCCCTTGGGCTCCAAAACCACTCCGCTCTATGATGTCTCCCCTCCAATGAATGGGTTTTTCCAGCACTCATTACGTTTCAGCCACAGCCCCCTGGATGCTGCCTCTGCTTGACAAGTGATGATAGCCACAACCCCTCTGGTGGAACCCCTGAGCCCAATACTGGACAGGGTGCTCCAAAGTGAATGCCCAGGGCTCGAGAGGCACTGCTTGTTTTGTTGCTCTGGACCATAGAACTAGGTCAGGTCTGAGGGTTGAGCAGGTAATCTCCTCCGGAAACGTATGTTTTTCTTACTTAAGTTTCCCACTTAAGTTGCCAAATAACTAGGCATTTCTGCCTGATGCACCTCCGATGGAGCCATTGTGTGGGTTGCAGGGTCATCAGCCGGGAGCTACCCTCAACTGATGTTTCCCTCTTTTAATCCTGGAACATCTCCAGATGGTGGAGCAGTGGCAGGGGTGTCTCCCCAATGCCCCGCCAGCCAGCACTAGGATCCTTGCTTCCCCTACACCTTGTCCTTCCTAAGGTGCCAGAGCCAGAAGCTCCATTATTCTGCCTCCTCTTCCAGGTTTTTGAGGGCCTTCCTCGGTTTGTTAGTATCTAACCCCAAGGGACTTTAGGTTCCACTGAATGGATCGTCCAGTGTAACCTCTGCAGTCAACTTCCACTGGATTGGTGAATGCTCTCCACCCAGCTTGTGTGAATACACCTGCCAGCTCTGTGTACTTATCCTTATTTCTCTCAAATGCAGCCTTCATTCCCTCTTCCGCTGGCACAGTCAGATCAGCGATGATGACTGTCCTTGTGGCAGTTGTCCAGAGCACAATATCTGGCCAAAGGGATGTCATGGCGATTCGCTGAGGGAACTTACACTGGCAGCCGAGGTCAGCCCACTCACTTCCAATCGACATGAGGGACCACTCCCTTGTGCTTCTGCTCTGAGCCTCGCCCCCTTGCCTGTCAAACTGTGCCAGCTGCTGGGATGTTTCCAGGGTGGCCCTTTGTGCTTCCATCCTGTGTGCTTCCAGGACTTCAGCTAGATTACACAGGACCAGGTCATGGTGTCACCCATACTGTCCCTGCGTCAGCACTGTCTTTCATCCCAAAAAGCTGTGTGTTTCAAGCTCGGGTTCTGGGCATCACAGAGGTGGCAAAGCTCAGCGCAGGAAGCTCTAAAGGGAGAGGCAAGAGAAACCTCTTATGGCAGATCTTCCATTCATATTTGTAGTTGCAGTTCACGAAGCTCATGAGGCTGAACTGGAATCTTTAGGTGCCTGACAATCATCTGCTAAGGATCAGCAGCAAAAACAGGAGTAGCAAGAACACCAAACTTCCCAAAAGTTATCTGGGGAAACTACTGAATTAAAGGAGAGTGGGGTCTGATGTTGTCATTGTTGTCCTCTTTCTTCCTAGAAATCCAGTCTTCTAGTCCCTTAATATCAATACCCTCCTCATCCCTGTCACTATCCATGTATTGGTCCTTCTCAAACTAATCCTCAGCTTAAGAGAGTAGAGGAATGCTGTCATCCTCACTTGCATCCACAATAACAACCTCAACCTCACCATCCCCTTCTTCATTAGAAGAGATGTAGATTGGTAGATTGTTGTTGTTGCCCATAATCCTGATGACTTCCAGGAGGCAAGTCTGGAATTTCTGGTTATTCTCACAGTTTATGAGCAGCAAATTATGGTGCGTGCAGGAGAGGGTGGCATTCAAGACACAGGGCTCGCCCATGCAGTCCTTTAATAAACCACTACGCAAATCCCTGCCTTCTCCCTCAGAAACAAACCACTGAATGAATAAAAAAAAAAGAGTAAAGTGTGTGTAGTACCAACATGTCAAGACCAAGTCCAAGTGGGATGATTGAACAGCTCTGCTCGAGGTCCAACAACATTCAGACACACGTTTCCCCTTCATTCAGAATCGTTACATACATTCATCTGTTTGTGCATTGTGAGGAACATCTGATGATTTGCTCACAAAAGGGAGAAACTGAAAATGACTCAGTGCTTCAGCAGCTTTGGATACATTTTAGTTCAGGCTTTGACCATTAAAACCAATGCAGTGAGGGTCCTGAGAGAAGAGCCAGGCCTCTTGTGCACACACCTGTGAGTCCTGAGGTCCTGTCGTTCGCCCTGAAAGGTTCTATCATTTCCATGGTTCATAAGAAAAACATATTTGGGCATTACATGAATTCTGGCTCGGTTGCCATCTTGTTCCAATAATTTGGATGCTAGATTTGGAGAATTTGATGACCTCAACTAAATAAACAGTTGTTTTCAAATGAATACACAATTGTTAATACATTCAAAATCTGTTCTGGTAAATCAAATACATTATAGGAACAAAATGATCAATTTATACAAAGAAACTGTAGAGTAAAATTCTGTTTCCACCAAAACTGTGTTCTTCCAACAAGCATGGTGTCAACTGTCCACCTTTATAATCAAAGAGTTCCATTTACTTTCATAGCGAGAGAGCTTTAAATGGTTTTAGGAAGATTAATTATTTGATTTGTAATAGAGAAAACCTGACTGTATTTTTATCTCACCTGCAAGGGGACTGTCTGACTCTGATAAGCAGCTCCAGTCAGCAGGTGTTCCTCGCTAAGCTGTGGCCTACCGATGGCCATTTTCGGGGTGTTGGGTTTTTGAAACTGGTTCCAATGATCTAGAGGTTTTGCTTGGCAGCAAGATCCTTACGCACACACACACACACACACACACACCTGTGAGACCACACAGAGGGACAACAGTGCATCGTTCGTCTATAAGACTGACACTTGAAATAAAGAAAACCTGTGCTTACTTCAGGACACACATGCTTTCATGAGGACAGTGCATGTCTCAGTACATTTAGTGAATTTCACACCTACTGTACTGTAAATACACTGTAATCTCATTCAAACCTATGTTAACATCTTGTTCTTGTAATGTTTCTCGGATACAGGGTTTCTTTGTCCTGTTTGTGTTTAAATGCTGCCCTCGTGTGGTCAGCTAAAGTACGACACGGTGCACCATCCCAACTACTTCACCACATTAAATCCGGCGTCTCCTCCTGATTCATTCTGTTATCTCGCGTTTCACAGCATGTCACTCGTAAATTATTATAATAGAATAGTTATTACAGTGATCGGCCGTGATTTGCTTATTTCGTTTTTTATGGCCCATATTTTATGGTTTTATGGTCCATATTAAAATTACAATCAATACATTCTTACACTTAGTAGATAACACTCACATAACCCGTATTTGATCAGGGGTCCAGGGAGGTAGGCCAGATGTTGGCACAAACCCCTTTTTCAAGTTCTCCGCGGATATTACTGGAATTCATTTTTAGGGTGGAACTCCTTTTGGTCGCGCACATATCCCACCCATGGGCGCAGGTGTGTCTACCTGCGTTTTGGACGTTCCCAACACGGAAGTTTTGAGACTGTCACGTCCCTCTTTACCACTGCGACTGCGGCAGATCAGCCTCTCTGCTTTGGCTTCCTCTAGAAATCCGTGCAAAAGTGAGCCAAAGACGCGCAAAGCGAAGGTCTCCTCGGGCGGGGATCGGAAACACCTCTCTCTGGCCTTTCTGGACCGGGTCCCCTCGAAGCGGGAGTCCGACCCATGGCATCCGCCGGACCAACGCACCCGAGCGGCCCGGCGGAGGGCGCGGGGCTCGGGGGCAGCCCGCCGATCCGCGGCAGCGCAGAGCGGCTGAGCCCGTCGGCCGTCAACCGCATCCTGACGGAGTTCCTGATCTACTTTGGGAGAGCCGTGCTCCTCTTTTACCCCGTGTATCTGACGGGGTACCTGGGCCTCAGTGTCAGCTGGGTGCTGCTGTGCATGGTGCTGATCACCTGGTGGAAGAAGAACCGACAGTGGAAAGACGCGCGCATCGGAACCGCCATCGAATTTGTGGACAACGAAACGCACGTGATCGACAAGGAGCTTCGCGGCGCTTTGCAGATGGCATCGTGGGTATGTACCGAGCTCGTGCGTGGTAAGGACCTCTGCCGGTGTCAGTGGGCAGCTAGACTGGGGCAATAGGTGTGAACTGCCCCCTCAAGGGGAAGGGAAGGGAAGGGACCCGACTCAGCAGCGCTCCAGTCAGCATAGAAAGACCCAGGCCTGGAACTGGCCTGCCATGTCTGGAACTAAACACTGTTTGAAGCCACGGTGTGATGGGACATCCCGAGACAAGCCCTCACACCCTGAGACATCCCGTCTCTCTCACGGTCGCCATGACTTCTGTGCATTTTATTTGCATGGCATACCAGTCCTGGGCTGAGCCTCCCACACTCAGGAGCGGGTTAAGCCAGCCAGAGGTGCCACTCTCCTCATTGGACTGGACCACACCCTCTCAAACAGTGACTCAGAGAACCAGGCAGGGAGTAAGAAGGAGAAGGGCCCTTCTAGTGTCAGACATCTGTAATCGGATTATATTTCTCTTGCTGTGTGTGTGTACGAGAGATGACACACTGTATAGTACTGTGGCTTAAAACCTAAAACTCGGATTTTAATACATGCAGAACTGCATTTAGACATAGGCAGGTTTGTGATTTTACCCCATTCATAGGTCTTGAAAAAAATATGCACTTTGGGTAAATTTTCCATCCTTAGCATTGCAGGCAGAACTCAATGAAGGATTATGTGGATCGTGGCTGGAAATGCCACATTTTTGATGCTGCAAAGATGCCTTGGAAAGACCCAAGTGCCGAATCACTGCCATGCTTCTCTGATTCCACTTTTACTAATTTTGATCTTTTTTTACAATGAAATGAAATTTAAAAAAGAAAAATTAATTTCAGTTGAGTTCAATCTACCAGAGAGACCTTTTTCACTTGGTAGATTTTATACAGACTAATTTTACTCATCAAACATTAACAGTTTTGCACAATGGATAAAAAAAACCCAAAATTTTCTTTGATAATTCAACAGAATAAATGAAAGTGTTGTGAACACAATGATCTTCACCATTACCACCAACATCTGTGATTACTATTTACTGGAAGTTAGACTCACTTCTTATTTAACTGTCATATTTTGTTTTTCAGGTCCAATTCCCTGATATGGAGAAAGTTGACTGGGTTAACAAGGTACCAAATTTAAAAAACAAATCTGTTAAAAATAAGAACTTATTTCTTATTCAATGATGTAAAGCATGACTTTCATTTTGTAAGTTCTAACTTTGCACGTCAGCTGTCCCGTCATGGCACAGTCCACACAGCCAGCATTTGAAGGCACCCCTCATACATTTAAACACATGGCAAATACTGATTATATTACTGAATATTGACCATGTACCTTTTTAAAAAGAGTGTGGAAACAGATTGATGGATAGTACCTTCAAGTATTCGCTCTATTTGATAGATAATTTTACTTATATTTGCTGTTTGATGGAGGTATGGATGCCAGGTGTTTTCACATACTGTTTTGTCATGTGTCCAGGTTTTGGAGCAGGCCTGGCCTTTCTTTGGGATGTACATGGAAAAGCTCCTTAAAGAAATCATCCAGCCGTCTGTCCGGCTCTCCAGCCCTGCACTCAAAATGTTCTCTTTTACTAAGGTCCATTTTGGACACATAGTGAGTTGAAATTTGTCCACTATTTATTCACACTCCTGCTCAGTCCATCATAAAAGCCACCTAAATCCCCCGAAACATTCGTATATTGAGTTTTTTAGTTCAAAAATGTTTACCGACTCCATGTTTGATAGAGCATTGTACGTCCATGTGATTTACCGTTGATAGAAATGAAGCCATCAACCCTGTAACTCATAAACTTAGGTATGTAGGGCATCATTAAAGGAGGTTAAAATGTTTCCCTAATTCCAGCCTCTCAGGATCACTGGGATGAAAGCCTATACCCATGAAGTGGATAGAAAGGAGGTGGTTCTGGACTTGAATATAAGGTTTGTTTGACAGATTCTTTTTCACATCAGGGCTTTTCCTGTCTTGTTCTGAGATGGAGAGTGATGGGAGTGGTTTGAATCCTCTGTTCCAACTTCACTGTGAAATCTGAACAGTAGCCTAGTGGCTGTGCATGTTGTTTTCTGTTGCAGTCATTTAGTTCTCACCAGCACTGTTCGCTTTGCAGCTATGATGGTGATGTGGACATCGATACAGTGGTGAAGCCGCCAATCACAGCTGGTGTCAAAGGCCTTAGAGTGAGCATCTCCTCCCTCTGTTACCTGTATTACAGTTCTCATCATACTGTGTGTGTTTTGTGAACTTGTTTTGTGAAAACTGTGTTTAATCTTCCAGTTTGAGGGGATGCTGAGGGTCATTTTGGAGCCCCTCTTTGGTGAAGTACCACTGGTCGGGGGAGTCACCTTTTTTTTCATTCGCCGCCCGGTGAGTGCCAACAGGCGTTTTCATCACCTTGCTGTGAAATGTGAAGTCATGTGATCACTCATGTTGAACACTAATTTTTTTTTTTTTTTCAGACCTTAGAAATCAACTGGACTGGCATGACCAACCTATTGGACAGCCCTGCCTTCAGGTTGGTCCAAGAAATCCCCCTGACTCTTTTATTGTTGGCCTAAACAGAGTTTAGTTAACTGGTTGTAAAGTTCTCTCGTCTCATCTGACCCTTGCCAGTTCACTCTCTGAGGATACCATCATGGACATCATTGCCTCCCTCATGGTGTTGCCCAACCGCATGTGTTTTCCCCTCATAGACCAGGTCAAAGTGGACCAGATGAGGTTCCCACTACCTCGTGTATGTAAGACATACTTTAACATTTCCATTTTATGGAGCCATATTCATTTTATTAACTGCAGTCTCTTGCGTTTTTAAATATTACTGCATATTTCAGGATAAAAAATTCTACAACAAAATAAAACACTTAAAATTTTGATGCTGTTTTGAACAATGCAGCCTTTTATTCCTTTTTTTATGTGAGACAGTGATCTTAGTTTAAATCCCACTTTCATCCTCTGCTCCTCAGGGTGTGGTGAGGGTCCACTTGCTGGAGGCCAGAGACCTGTTGCCTAAGGATACATACATGATGGGCATAGTGAAAGGCAAATCAGACCCCTATGCAACACTCAGAGTTGGCAACCGACATTTCAAAAGCAAGACCATCAAAGAGAACTTGAACCCAAAATGGAATGAAGTATATGAGGTAATATAACACTGAAAAATAGAATAAAAATAAACTGTCGAGTGAAAACTTAAGTCATTTTGTATGATTTTTTTTATGCTTTAGTTTCAATAATACTACTTTAATCAACTAGTTTGGGACAAAAACCTTTTTTTGCAAACCTCCTGGATAAACTTAAAAATGCATGACGTGTAGGTATGGTTAACATTGTTTTTCTCACCCTGTAACCCTGCATTGATTCTGGTATTCAATACTGGCAAGTTACTGAAATTCCATTACACGTTGCCTTGTGTGTGAAACTCAAAGCTACTGACAAATAGTTTCTGTTACAGATCGCACTGAGAAGCTTCTCAAATTACTATCAGCGACTCATTTTTTGAAAGCTGAGGTTGTTCACTTCGTGTAATCTTGTAAAGCTTTTGTCTAAATTTTAATTCAGTATGCTGAACCGGGCGCAGACTGTCTCATCTCAAAGACTTTTCATAAGCACCCACCTTATCTCTGTCTGTGTGCAGTTCGTTGTCCATGAGGCCCCGGGGCAAGAGTTGGAGGTGGAGCTCTATGACGAGGACACAGATAAAGATGATTTCCTCGGAAGGTCAGACACTATCTAATAACAGCACAAACAAGTAGGGTTAATACAGTTTGAGTCACATTTGCTACACTCATAAGATTTTATCGCTCATTGTTTCTCATATTTGACCCTCATTACCCCGCCATACATATCCCACCATGGCACCACACAACAAAATCCAGGGTAAAAAGGAAGGATTTTAATGTCAAACATGAAATGATACCATTATTGTCTTGATTACTATCTAATTATTATTAGCTAACAACTAAATACTTAAAAATAAACACAAATCCACAGATTTCAGGTTACAGTAATTTAAAAATCACTTTGAATCTTTAAATTTGTGGGTTTCATTGGAGCAAGAAAAACTTGGAGCTCATGAGTAGATTCTTTTTGGATATAGTAGGAAGCTGGGTGGAACTTGAGAGTTGGCAAAAACCAATGGTTAAGAGATGTTACATGTTTTATATCCTCATGTGGTGGGATGTCTTTAACAATATAAAGTTATTTAATTGAAAATATTGTGTTTACGGTAACTTTTACAAACATGTTTTTAGAGAATGTAGCTAAGTGATGATGTATAACAAGGCAAAAATATGCTTACATTTAGTATTACAGCTGAAAATATATTCGTTTTCAACAGTAGTGGTATAAGGTTTTCACTTTCTGATGTCATCATATTTCATTATCACATATCCTTTCTGCATTAGGTATCACCTAGATTTTGGAGAAGTGAAGAGGGAGAAAGAAATGGATCAGGTGAGCTTTTATTTAATGTTGTGGTTACACCAGCTAAAGGTAGTTGTATCTAATAATTATAGCCACTCAAAAGTGGTATTCACAAAATGATTATCAACACTATGGGGTATCACAGAGTGCTGTTTCCTATTGTTTTGATTCTTCATAAAATATTTTGAGAATTTCCATCAATGCAGTTTTGAGATAGAAAAAACTTGTATGTATGTCTAACCATTTTTATTAGTTTTCTATCTAAATAAAATCTTCATATGAATGTCATGTTGATTAATGAATCTCTCTTCCTGTTGTAGTGGTTTCGTCTGGAAGGTGTCCAGAAGGGAGAAATTCATTTCAAGCTCCAGTGGCTTTCCCTTAAGACTGACTCCAGTCTGCTGAGTCAGGTAAAGTAGCCCCAATGTTACTGAAATCTCAGTATTTGCATGAACACTTTTTATTCACAAACATCAGTTCTTCTTCAACTTGGCAATCTCCAGGCTGGAACTCTTGACAGTGTGTAACTGAGTTAGCAGCAGTTAGTTAGTCCTGTTTTAAAGAGCTCATGGCACCTTATTATCCCAGTAGAACACTTCATTCCCAGAATGCTGGTCTACTAGTGGTTTCTAGAGTCTCCACAAACAGAACGGGGGCAGAGCTTTCAGTTATCAGGCTCCTCTGCTGTGGAACCATCTTCCAGTTTGGGTCCAGGTGGCAGACACACTCTCCACATTTAAGAGTTGGCTTAAATCCTTCCTCTTTGATATAGATTATGGTCAGAACTGGCTCAGCATTAGCTTGAGCCATCACCTCACTATGCTGCTATAGGCCTAGACTACCAGGGGACTTCCAATGATGCATCAAGCTCCTCTCCCCTCAGCCTCCTCCTTTCTCCTCCTGTGGTCTTCTGCAGGTTTTTCTGCCTCTGATGCTCCTGAGTCTGGATCCATGGCTTCAGACCATCTACTGCCCCATGAGCCTGATCAACAACCACTGCTTTAATTATTATGATTACTGCTGTCACCATTTCATTTAGTCCTATTAGCAATATTATTAGCCCAGTTAGTATAACTATAATTTATAAAGCTATTAGTCCCCATATTGTGCTATGCTCTCTCTCCTCCCTCCTGCTCCCTCGTCTCTCTCTCTCTCTCTCTCTCTCTATCTCTCTCTCTTTTGTTTGAGCCAGGATCTGTTCAATGTTTCTACCTGTTAAAAGTGAGTTTTACGTTGCTGCTGTCTTCAAGTGCTGCTCACTTGTTGGGTCCAATTAAATAATAACTATAGAGTCTGGTCTAGACCTGCTCTATATGAAAAGTGCCCTGAGATAATGTCTGTTATGATATGGATAAATAAAGTTGAATGAATTTAATTGAATTGAATTAGTTGGCTGTTTAAATTGTGTATTGCTCTCTCCCAGTCTGCAGATGGCCTTGCTTGTGCAATGCTTGCGGTGTATCTGGACAATGCCTCAAACCTACCAGTAAGTGGCATCTACCAGGGACTCTTATTGTTGTGAAAAGATGATGCAACATGGGGAAAGAAATGTGGTGATGCGTATTTTTGTATTTTTTATATTTTTATATTTTTATATTTTTGTGTGTTTACCTCCAGAAAGACCACAGTGAGATCACCGAGCACCATAAACATGGGAAGCACTCAAAGGAAGCTCGGGTAAGAGAACAGATTGCTTAGAGTATTGGGACTGCTCTACTGAAGGCCCTGCTCTTATGATTACATACATACCTATATATAATATACTCTTCCTCATTGTTGAGAATGGAATAAACAGACACTGGTATATTGTTTATTCCTGCTCTGTCCCAGGAACACAAAATAACATTGAATTACCTATACATACATATGAACGCACACTTAATTTTTCACTTGTCCACCACTAGTCGTAACCTGTTTTGAACTAGTGGTGATTTTTAATCCTTTTCTTCTATAAAAAACCCCACTAACTGCCAGAAGAACCAAACAGTTCCTAAGGTATTCACCTGTACTTGATTTAACACAGATGTATGAGGACACTTAATCCAGGGATCTTTGGTATGTATAGGCCTAACCTCTCTCCTAAAAGAAACTGCTGGTTCAGTATTGCTGAATGTTCTCCATAGGGTGTGAAGGAGAATTCACTTGTATTTCTCTAAATCACACCATCTTCACTTTTTGAAGAAACATTTCTGTTGCATGACAGGGTGCATGTGGCCTTATACATTATGGGTTGTTAAATACTTATATGAAAAATTAATGTTTGTTTTTTTGAGTTCTCATGAAAAACCATATGCCTGAGGTAATGTAGTACATTTGAAGGATATAGCAACTCCATATGTGAATTAGTAGCTCATGTCAAAAGAGGACTGTGAGTTGGATTTAGAGTGAAGAAAATATGCGATAGAAAATGATCAGGGTTTACCAGTGTTTCTTCTTTCACGAGTAAATGAAACAGCAGGGTAGCTTCTCTTTCACTTCACTGCCTTACAGCTGATAGTCTTCTAGTATCCTGATGTTTGACAAAAGCCTGAGTCACATCAGAAACTCTCTGTTGTTGCTCCATATTTGTCCCTGTTTGTAGCTGGTATTTCCTGTTCGTCCGGTGTGCGTCTGTCATTATATGTGGGTGTATTATTACCAACTGATGTTTGTTGCTAGGTTTCCTCCTTAACCTAATCTGAGGCTTGTTCGGGTTGAGCCTTTAGAAACATGCAGAAAAGATCTGATTTGTCAGTGAACATGTTGTGGTGAAGGCTTAACTAAATAATCATTAAATCAATGCACCTTTAAATTAAATATAGGCTTGTTGTGAATGTCATGAATCTCATTCATCTGGTATTTTAGGGGAAATTCTAAAAAAATTGTGAGGACAATTTATAGAAAAGTCTTGAACTTGTTGATAAAAACCTAGCTCATTTCAGGGTGTCGTACCATGACCTTTACAGAGAAGCCATTGCCTCAGTATGCCCTCTGCTGGCCACTGTGTCCAAATACCGGCTCAAAATGTGAAAAAGGAAGTTTGAAAGAAATTAATGAATCTTTCTCATATTTCGGTTTCATCATCCTGGAATTGTAATCCATATCGATGCTAGCATGTAGCCTCGAACACTTCAGTCCTAATGAAATGACCTCCCTGTGTTTTTTGCCAGTGTAAACATCTGTTTTACCTGTCCTTGATAGCAGGCTGTGTCTGCAGTGTATGAGTGGGTGGAATGCAGAACCTCCCTCACCAGGCAGGCAGACCGCCTATAGACCGACTCCCAAACGTTGCCTTGTTGGAGCTTTTCTTCTGTATGAGTTAACAAAGCACTTTAATGAAACAATTGTGTAATACAATTGCTGCATCGAAAGAAGCTGAGATATGAGCAAGTAGTTGCAAATATATTGTTGATTATGGTGCCTCACTCTACCCATAGATCCAGTTGCTATCTAATGCACCAGTAATTATCCTGAAGGTTTCTGTGTCCGTGTTATTGAAACACAGTGTAGGCATTCAGGCTCAGCTGCTATGGGCTGTTAAACCAGTTGTCAAAGGACATTGGGAGCAAAAGACAAGGAAGTTTAGATACTACAGCTTAATGTAGGGGTTGACATTATAGACAGGCAATCAGTAGTATATGTTTGATATAGAATTATCATAAATAAGTGGATTTAACGATAGCAAAACAATATACAATATAACCAAAGCATTCAGAAACTAGCATCTCAAAATATAACTTACTGTACATGGTGCTTGATGATCCTAACAGATTTATCAGTCATAGACAAATTGTAAACTCTGTTGTTAATATTGGTTCTGACAGGAACACAGACTTAATTAAACAGTGAAAAGAAATTATCAGAATTTACACACTGCCCCACTGATTTGTTTCCAGCTCACAAGGAGAACTCCTAATCCAAGCTCCTTTGTGGAACTTTCCATTGATGAGGAAGTTCAGAAAAGCAAGGTACTGCTTTCACTTTCTTACATTCAGCACTGTTTTCTCTTTATTAAAAGAATTAAGTAGAGTTTTTTGATTACTAAACAAGAGAGCAAGAATGTCACTGACAGATTGAAGTGTTTTACTCCAAAATGACATGTCTGTGGTTTAAAAACATGTTACAACATACGACACAGTGGTTGTCTTCCTTGTTGCAACAAAAACAACTCATTGTCTTCTTTCCACAGGTTGTGTATGCATCCAAAGACCCAGTGTGGGAGGAGGGCTTCACCTTCTTTGTCCATAATGTTAAAACACAACAGCTCATTGTTCAGGTTTGTTATATAGTGTACACAACATACAGGAGAATTCTTAGTGACTCAGATGTGTCTTAAAACTGATCACTGAAAACGTCTCAGATCTAAACTGAAGAGAACACCACAGAAAACCCCACTATGTATGTAGTAGTGGTCGGACCCAAAGATATTCAGTCAATAATCAGTATGAATATGAGTTCATATGTAACAAGGCTGGCATTACTTTAATGAAGAGTCCAGATCATAATTAGCTTGTCCATATTTGGAAGTCATGCATGTTGTGCTTTTTTCCTGGAGTAATCTATCTGAACCTGTATGTGTCAATATATATTTATCCCAGTAGAAAACTGACAATAGACAACTGATGTAAAACATTCACAGTCCATAGAAGGTAGCATAGGATAAAACTAGACCTCTCTCAGTCAGTCAGATTTCCTCAGGAGGCATAAACTTTAACTGATTTAATAATAATAATGTTTTTCTACTTCTGTGTTCCTGGGATTCAGGTCAAAGAGCATGAGAAGAAGACTCAGCTAGGCGTTCTAAACCTGCCGCTAAGTCGCCTCCTCAACACCTCCAGTATGGCACTGGACCAGCGTTTCCTGTTGGAGCGCTCTGGAGCCAACAGCCAGATCAAACTGAAGGCCACTCTCAGGGTGGGTCACAACTAACTTTATACAGAGATCAAGCATATCATGCCAATACAAAGATACAGTCTCATACACCAAAACAACATTCCAGTGCTTCCGGTTCAAAGCTAAAAAATCTCTTTCATTTTAAGTAAGTTTCCCCTCTGTTGTAATCTGTTTCCAACTGATATAATTCAGATGTTATTTAGCCAAATACATGGCTAATAAGAACCTGCAAGTGAGTGCTGTCAGATTCATGTTTTTACATTAGCTATGTTCCCAATCCCACCATAGATTCTTGCTTTGGAAAAGCCGCCACCCAAGATTATCCTCAGTCCTCCTCAACAAAATCCACAGACCAGCCAAGGGAGTAATGGCTCTGTATCCACTCCCTCTGCTGCTACATCCTCCTCTCCTGCACTTCCCTCCAACAATATTCCACCTGCCCAAGCTTCATCCCCAACCCGATCAGCTTATTCCCAGAATGGCTCTAATGGAGATTATGTGACTCACCACCATGGTTCTGTCCCGGCTTCTGAAGCCTGGAATTCATCTCCTTCCAAGTCAAACATGCGTCGGTACGACTCCCACAGCCTGCTATCAGAGAACTCCATTGCTTCGTCACGTTTTGATGTTTCAGAGGGGGCCTCATATCCAGAGTGAGTCTAGACCTTGGTTCTGTAGGTGTCCAAATGTCTTTTTCAGACCTGTAGTGTGCTGACTTCTCAGTTTTCCAAATACTCTTTGTCATTAACTGAACTCTATGTATTTAGCAACAGTTTTAAAAAATTCGAAAAGTGCAATTAAAGCCTTTTTTTTTTTAAATCAATGTAGAGCCCTTAGGAAACATCAGGGTTCATTTGGGGAGATCCATCTGACTGTACGCTATGCCACCCTGAGGAACAAACTCATCATTCTGGTTAATGCTTGCAGGTATGTCAGAGAAGCCATCCTTTCTAGTGCTGCCCAGCTGAACCAATACTGAATAGAAATTTACTATTTGCTCAGGTCAGATCTGAACACACTGTAGATCTCAGAACTCTGAAACACTGACAGAACCTTTGATGAGATCCACATACATAGAGTAGTTAAGCCTTCCATCAGTTCTTTTTTCAGCAGCTGGTAGAAAATAGTTTAATGTTAGGAATATTTAGATTCCATTATTCTGTATTTAGTTGGTTTGACACTGTGACTGACTCCAACATAACAAAACAAGAAAATTGTTGTAATTGAGCATGCAAATGATTTTGTTGTCATTGGGTAATAGTGAATAACATATGGCTAAGTTGTTCAAAATACACTGTGTGTTAAGCCAGCTATGATAACTCTTTTTGTGTACCTTATGCCGTCAGGAACTTATTCCCCTGCAGTGACAATGGCACAGACTCTTATGTCCGCCTGTATTTGCTCCCGGACCAAACCTGGAGACACCGCAAACGAACACATGTGAAAAAGAGGACACTCAATCCTGTCTTCAATGAGAAGTAAGCACAGTTTCATCCATTGCTTTTCTGATTGCCATCCTCATGTAGATATTTAATATTATAGCCTCTGATATTGAATATAAACCTTTCCCTCATCTGCCAACCCTCTTTCATCACAGGTTTGAGTTTGACGTGTCACTTGAAGAAGCACAAATGAGGAAGTTGGATGTGGCAGTGAAAAACAACAAAATGTTCCACACACGGGAGAGAAAAGACATTGGCATGGTAGTTAATGCTGCTTGTAATAGACCATATCATCCACTGACGAGACAAACATACTGCCTCTAAAAGTCCTTCTTCATTATGGCTCAGTGTTTTTATTATAGACAGAAATTGCAGACCCAATGTTCTGACTGCTCTGGTTGTCACTCTTCTGCAGTTTGCAACTCACACTGAACAATTGACTGCATTTTTAACTTCTGCTTCTCTCCGCAGGTGTTAATTGATCTTTCACAGTTTGATCTGGCCAAAGGCATCACAGAATGGTATGGTCCCAAGTTTTCTAATTTTCCATGATTGGGTGACAATATTTTTTGGTGTTTTACTCTGAAGGCGACACAAAGTTGAGTCTGACGTATCATATCAAACCTAAGCTTAAGTATGCTGAATTGCAGTATTAGTACTTCCTTCCAGAACTGTATACTTCTTGCAGTCATTACTTTGTTCAGGAAAAAATAATCCTACCTAACCAGCTTCTTTAAAGAAGTAGAGTGACATTTTGAGAAATCAGCTTACTTGCTTTCTTGCCAGAGAGTTAAAAAAAGGATTAACTATTGTCACGTCTGTACGGTAAGTATGAAGCTACTGTGAGCAAGCTCAACTGAGCAGCCAGCAGCTGGTTCTGTCCAGAGTTAACTAAACCCACCTTCTAGCTCCTCTAAAGCTCATGAATGAAGAAAGTGACTTATATCTTACTTGTCTAATCCATACAATAAGTGTTAAAACATTATTTTATGTGGGTTATGTGCTGGACTATCTCAATGCCAGGAGCAATAACTAACTAGAGTTTGTTGAGCCTGGCTTGTGGTTTCCCCATTTCCAGACTTTGTGCTAAGCTAAGCTGCTAACTCTAGTTTCATATTAGCCTTCTACTAGCATTGTATCAATTTTCTCATCCAAGACTCAGCGAGAACACAAAGAGGCATATTTCCCAAAATGTTACATCAAACTTACAAATTAACTGACTGGCACTGGTTGCTCTAAATCTGGTTGGAGAGCAAAGGCCTTCCCCAGTCAATAGTGATAATGTATAGAAATCATATAAAGAAACAAAAGGATTATTTGGTTCAAGAATAATTATATGAATATTTCACATCTCTTTCTTCTTAAGGTATGAGTTCACACTGCCGGGGCTGAAGAAATCCAGCTAGCAAGTGGAACAGAAAAACAGAAACCTCTCTATGCTAAGCAGAAAAAGCATTTGTCTGAATTTCTTATAGTTTATTTGGGTTGATTGGCAGAAACCAAAAGATTCTTAATAATAACAATGCTATTTTTAAGCATTTTTTTCTTATAAAGAAAAAGACTAATTTATCAGAAAATGTTTTTGTATCTACTCTATATATAAACAAGTTGATTCCTTTATTTTTGGTCAGAGGTTTGGTTTTTGAGTTGATCTAAGCCATAGTAACCCTGTTATATTTTCATGTAAATAGCTGTGTTTACGGTTTTCTTTAATATATTAAGGGAAATAAAGTTTAAAAACAATTGTGTTTGTTGCAGCAGTCCAAAGGAGTCATTGCACGGTGATTGGTTAAATGCTTTAATACACATTGCACTCACAGAAGTCAAGCTAGAAGATGTGATGTGTGGGCAGCTGAGCTTTTTTGCTGGAGCAGTGGGTTCATAAGAAGTGAAACTGCAACCAAGCGAGGCACATTAGATACAGTTCTTTGCTCAAGTGCACCTTGACCACAATTACTGGATAAAGTGAGGAGTTCAAACTAACCTTCTCTGATTTACCAACTGATCTTTACGTGCTCGTTTTCCATTTAAATTGTTCAGTAGTTTCCATTTTCTGGAGTTTTTGAATAAAAACTATCAATGTGTGTAAAAGTTGTTACGGCAGTAAATATCCTTAAGCAAAATAAATGCTGCATTTTTCAGTGGGAATATGTATATTATCAGTTGTTGCATGATATACCAGTTCATACAATCTATATGCATTGCCTGTGTGTACGTGTGAGCCCTGGGACATATGGATGAACCCTGCCTCTCCCCCAGTGTGTTGCTGGGCTTCAGTGCCTGCTGCCCCCATGACACAGGGCAGACCTGAGGGAAGTCGGGCTCTGACATGTGGGTCCTCGCAGCTCCATCAGGGGATGGATCAGTTTGTACTCACGATAAATTAGTTATAACTTACTAAAACAGCCATGTCGCTCAAAAAGCACCTTAGCGTAATCAAAGGGAAGCAGGTGCGGACTAACTTTAGGCGAGGTGAGGAACGTCCTGGGGCCTCCTACTAACAGGGCCCCTAATGGCTAAAGTGCTACTATGACACCTGGTATAAAACATAAACCCTTGTTCTTACTCCAACGCACATGTACGTGCTCTCCGGTAATTAACAACATGCTGTTGCTCGGTCTATCGCCCGCGTCGCCTCCCCGCTCGACACATGAATGGACTGTTCCGTCACCACGCCGGTACATAAAGGTCGCCGCCGCCGCCGCCGGGGCCGCTGAGGCGACGCCGTCCTGCGCCGAGTCGGTCCCCGAGAACCGAAGCGGTTATCACGGTGGTTCAAGACCAAACACACGGGGGAAGGTAGACGTGGCACACTTTTCACTCAACGCGCGCCGACGTTTGGGTTTGGGGGTAACTTTAGCTTCTAATAATATCTAAATAAAAAATCGGTACAAGACAGTACACACCCTCGTTAACTACTTTTTTTTTAAACATCGTCACAGGTTAAGGTAGTGATGATTGATGACAGATATATTTATGTGTGTCGTATTCGGGTCGGCGTTGTGTTTATAGCAGGGGTTTACGCAAAGGGTCCGAAATATCCGCATCCTCCGCCGCTGCTGAGTTCACCAGGTCGGCTTTGCTTACTTAGCAACGGCCCTAGCAACGGCCCGGGGGTCTCTGTAGAGCCGACATTAGCTTGTGAAACTTCACACGAGTGTCAGCATGAGTTTAGCCAGAACGAACACAAATGTCACCGAAGGCGAAGCATCCGTGCCACAAAAGCCACCACAGGTAAGTTAAGCATGTAATAAAATCAGCAACGCAAAGTTACCTGGGTTAGAAAATGTCAATCGCTCCTCTAACGCCATGGCTTTCAACCGACCATCGTTTGCTACTCAACCGGCCCTTGCACTAGGATAACTTTTCTCAGTAACTGCGTTGTTATATATCGACAGTTGTAAATCAAAATATACATCTAACTTGTTCGTGCAAACGACGCCGAACTAATGGGTAAGTCCGTTGTACAGGTCCACAGAAACCAGCCGTGGATGGAGACCAAACCTTCATTCTCGCCGTGTCCCCCGCTGAGGCAGAAACCTCAAGGAACCGGAGAAGCCGTGAAAAGTGCGTTCACTGTTTAAAGTTTTGAGTTGGTGATAACGTTTCATCCAGATAAAAAAAAAGAGATGTGTTTTATGCGACTATTAAATCAAGAGTTATGATCGCATATTCTTAGATCTGCCGTATTTTGTAAGTGTTGTGGAAGCTCTGCACACACTGATCGCTGTACGTGTGCTGTAGGAGATCTGCTGGGTGAGATGCCAGACAGAAGACCAAGTAAAAGATACGGAGGAGGCCACCACCACTATCAGAGCAGAAGAGCAGTTCAGATCCCTGGGACCTTCAAGCACTGCAGCATTACCCGCAAAAAACTCTGTAAAAAGCAGAAGAATCTTCGTGAAACTCTGGTTAAATTCATATGGTCAGTGGCACTATTTTTTAATAGTCTTTAATCTTTATTATATGTCTGTCATAACATTTCCATGTTTTTTTTTTTACCATCTCTACATAACTCTCTGTTATATGGTTTAACGGCAAAGGAAGGGCATGACTAACCAACTAACTAGCTAACTAACTTAGCACTTAAGTAAAATGACATGGTACATTTTGTTTCTTATTATAAAGTATTTAGGAAAACAGTTTTCTATTGTAAGCCATAGTTAAGACCAAACAATTGCCATATTACACTGCTTAGGACAGGAAATACTGTGTATAAAAATAAGGAGACATTAGTTGCATCTCTAAAAACATTTTTTTTTTGTTCTTTTTAGTCAGCAGGGGGAGGAGGATGGCAACTCTCTGCCATGTGGCTCTCCCGGATTTACAGCACAGACTGACACTGAAATGGTGAAATATATATAGATATGTTATATCACAGGCCCTCTTTTTCTGTGCGTATGTATTAAATGAAGATATGGTGGTCATTATTCTGACATAAACTTTTCAAGACACTTGATATGGTAGCCTTTTCACTGTCATGTTTTTTCTACATCTTTCCCAGATGTAGATATTTTGTCATCATCCAATAATGAGCAATCTCACCAAAAAAAACAAAAATCTCAGACATTGTTTAAAAAGTCCCTACCGTTATTGAAAATAGTTTCTAATATTCTCTCATGTCAGAGATATAACTACTACATCAAGAAAGGGATAGACCTTGAGAATGTGTCTCCTCTGGAGGACTTTTGGATGGAGAGCATTCTGAAAATGGTCCCCTGTCGCCTGAAGAGCCTGAACAAAACGTCGGAGGTGCTCCTCGATGAGATCAAGGAGGACTACTTGCTCAGCGTCAAGACAGCAATCTGTATTTATTTTACACACCACAAAATCTTTGGTGACCGGCTAATTTGGAATTTATAAGAATGTTGTAATAAATATGGTTTGTTTTAATATAGTATGTATGATTTCAGTGAAATATACATTCAGAGGTTCACAAGGAAGTGATGCGGACAAAGTGAAAGATCTGCCCCCTCACAGACTTGAGTAAGTCAGCGGGACGTGATGGAGGGTGTTGCATATTTATCTTGTGAGAAGTATGCAGTTCTTCTACCTAAGCATTCAGTGTAGCAAGGCTTTCATGACCAGGCTATAAATATATGTACAAAGAAAAGTTGAGTTATAATAAGCAGATACAGCAGGCCTGTAGAATGAGGAATCATATATTTTGCCAGAGTGAAAAAAGTCTCTTCTTCACAGCCCCTATGTTATCTTTCACTGTCAGAGTGGAAGCATTACCAAAGCCATGGAGCAAAGCATATGTCAATGCGAGGAAGAGAATGAGAGATAAGCTTTACTCTATCAACCCCACTATGCTGCAAGTGCTGCATCTTTGGCATGTCTCGTACAAGTAAGTATGCCATGATATATTTTTTTTACTTGAGTTAAAATTCCATCCCATCTTAATTTCATCAGGTTTACAATTTCTACTAAAATAGAAATGTAGGTGTTGAGTGAATTTGGTGAACTTTTCAAATTATCCTTTTAAAAAACTGCAGTTTTATTAATACAGAGGAAAACACATTTAAGAAAATTTATTTTTCACTTATATACATAATTTCCTGTTTTTTTTTTTTTTTAATGAGAAATTGTTTTCCTGGTCTGAGATTTCTGGGGATTGTTTTTCAGACCATTCACAATATCTGTAACTTCTCAGGCAGTGTTTTCAAACAAATGCTGCTGTTTTAATGATATGGATAGATCTTTTAAGAAACACAAAAAAAATTCAGTAATAGAAAAAAGGTGTTAGATTGATATATAAGATGTTTTCATGCTTTTATATTTGTGGCACTTCTGTATTATGTCACATCACTTATGCCTAAAAATATTCAAAATTAACAATTTCTGTCACCTTTCAAATATCTTACCCTCTTGGATGACCTACTTGCAGAAATGTCCGTCTGATAGATGTACAGGAGTTCCGCAGCAGAGAGGAGTCCATGGAGCTTTCTGTGTTTCAGAAAATTGTCACCAGACATGTCGATAAGACCAGGGAAATCCTCTTCAGAAAGTGAGTCCATATTATCAAATAACAGCAGTACCTGGTCTCGCTTAAAACTATTGCTCAGGACTGTAAGTTGTTGTTAACATCTTTAAGCTGCCATTAGTAATATATAGCTCTTTAGTAGCAGCATTGTTGGTAGCCATGGGGAGACATTACATCAGCAAATACGGTAATATTCTCTTCAACAACTCCCAGATGTTTTGCGCAAATCCTATATATGAAATCCAGAAAGTTAGACCTGGGGTTGTATGACACAACAGTGCGAAATATATCTATGCAAACTGATGAAAGTTTAGCACATCTTTCATACAGAGATCTTTTATACAGACCTTCACCAAATACACAATAACTCAGGTGAGGAGGTGCAAATATTTATCTATTTATTCCTGTATAAAATGATAGATGGCTAACAAGACAAGACTCAGAGATCCATTCAAAATGTGACAAAATGAGCTTTCATTATGTTGCTTTAGTAAAAAAAAATAGCATATGTGACTAAAATTAGCAATAATATAGATTGTTTACCTCATTATCAAATACAATGCCAATTCTGCATCAGCAGGGACATTTAATTGATGTTCCCTTCACCCTTCAAAAGTTGATTTGAGTTTTAGAGAAGCAAACCTGTAGTTAAAGAGGCCTGAGGCATTGGTGCCTTCCCTACATTAACACAAAGCTTTGTTGGCTCTGCCTTTTTAAAAGCTTGTAATCAGCAGCTATTGAGGTAAGAAGGGACTAGTTTAAATCAACAACACAAATCTGGCAGATGAATTACAGTTATTTTGTGTGTATTATATGACCATCTGACATTTGCACATATAGTCTGGGTATTGAGTAAAAATTAACACATTCTCTGATTATGATCTTAAGGATGATTTTTGCTGTTTTCTCTACCAGTTGGATTCCTGAAGTGCAAAACATTTACCACCAGGGGTGCAGACGCAAGCTGGTACCTCCCTCAAGCAACATGGCGAAGCTATTGTCTTTCTTCAACTGTGCAGCTACACTGATGACCTCTCAGCTGCAAAACCTTGCAGTAGACTCAATGAGGGACTATACAAGCCTAATTTCCCCAGACTCGGTAGGAGAAAGCATAAAAATCTCAGGCCACTATATTTTAGAAAAGTGGAACAGATTAGTCTAGAAAAAAGTGATTTTGGGATACTTTAGATTTTAATCCAGACAAACAACTGGACAATTATAAAGTTGATTCCTTTCTTTTTCCTTGTTTTGGTTGGCTTTCCACTATTGCAGCAATCAGAGAGAGCCTATGAGCACCCAGGCTTTGTTGTGCATCTGATCCTTGAGGACAAGGAGATCAAGTTTGAGCCTGACTTCAAACTGTATGAGGAGGCCCTCATTAATGTCTATGAGTCCATGCTCCGGTCTATCAGCATGTTACCTCGTGTGGAAACCAAACTGTACCCTGACTGGGTATGAGGAAATGTGTGATTGTGTGTGTGTGTGTGTGTTTGTGTTTTTTGTTTGCGTGTTTGTGTTTTTTTGTTTGTGTGTGCGTGGTATCTATGAAAAATTAACTGTAATAAGTAACATTATATTATGTTTCCCATGCAGTGAATGAGAACGACACAAAAGGAGCTAGGGGTAGAGTACAGCTAGGAATATTTTAAAGGATAAATGGTAGCAACAGTAAAAATAGAGTATATATCTCTATGAGACAATTCTGCTGTTTGTGAGTGCAGATACTCAAGTTAGATTTATTTCTTCTATACATAACACTTGGAACTTATCTTTGTTTTGTATTGATGAGGCTTTCTAATGCTGAAGCGCATTCATATTATGGACATAAGTACTGGTAATTGTGCCTCAGTAATTATATAGCACAGTGTGTGTGCTCTGAATTTTTGGCAGTCATTGCTAGCTTTTCCCTGCTGTAATGGGATTTGGTTTCCTCATTCTGTATTTTTAAATTCACTGCAGCTAATCATGAAATTGTAACCATTAAAAGCTTAAACTACTGAACAAAAACTTTGGTTTTCTACCTGGATGTAAACTTGACTTCATGTCTTCCCAGCCAAGCTCCCAGTTTGGGAGCACCCTGAAGCCCATCATCCTGCCAGAGATCCTTGAGGCCCAGCAGAAGGAGGTGCGCAGGGTCTTCTGGGCTGAGTGTTTCAGGCCCAAGGAGTATGTCTCTGAGTATGATAAATATGCCTCACTGGTATCCAGGCAGGCAGAGGAAGATGTGGATCAGTTCCTCAGGGAGCAGCATTCCTTCCAGGAAATCATGGTAGAGGTGGTACACTTCCAGCAGCTTGCTGACCAGATCCAGTACACATCATGCAAGGTACTTGATCAGCAAGGTAGACTTATCAAAAATGAGAATTCAGGCGCCCTAAAGTAATAAATTACATTCATATTTTTAGACAGTTGCCTGCTGTTGACATCTGAATATAATTCAAAGAGTAGAATATGCCCCGCATCTGTTAAAATTAGTCAGAATGATCTTGTTTTACCCATGTATAAAGGTGGTGTGATGTAAAGAAATGCCAGAAAAATCAGGTAACTTAACAATCAGAGTTGATTTTGAGGATTTAAGGTGTAGGTAGCTAATATTTCTTCACATTAAGTCCAGTGATAAGTATTATACCCCAATATTTCCCATTAAACCCTGACAACAGAAACTGACTTCAAAATCTCAAAAGCAACAGTCTTTAGATCTTGATGATTACCATGACTATGACTGACTATTTTTATCTGAATATGTGTTGTATTATAATACAACACATTTTCAGATAAAAATAGTACTACTACTAAAAATAGTAGACATTTTCAGATGTGTCACTGGGACATTTTTTAAATTACGGCTATTGAGTAACTAACCCATACTTTGGGGTTTAGGTGATACGTCTCGGCATGTTTGAGGTCCAGTCCCATAAGCTTATCCACTCTCTTGTCAAGCGTGCTCAGGAGCTACAGCAGAAACTCATTACATGCATGCTACAGGACCATCAGGAGATCAACAAGAAGTCAGTTGGTTTTTTGTTTTCACTGTTTTACTTCCACATCATATCAGGAGAATGATCTATCCGAAACCACGAAAACATTTCAAAATACAGCTGATGCAAGATATCACTTAAAAAAAGTTGACAGGGATGAACACCCTTTACCGGTATCAGAGTAAGAGAGAGCTCAGAACTTAGTTGGCCAGTCTTGAGCCTCAAAAGAGTCATGAGGCCTCATGTAAGAACCATTTGTACAAACACATTCGTTCTTGAGTGGCATGTGCATGAGAATCAGTGGAATTTGCCAATTCTCTCATACTAGAATTTTCAAAAATATGAACAAAATTGTGGAGAACTGTTATATGGGTCATGAACAGATAGACTGCTTTTCTTCATGAGGGAAAACAATAGATTTACTTAAGAATTATTTTGCCCTACTCTGAATTAATTTGGAGTTTAAATATGATACTGCAATTGATTTAATTAAAAATATCTATAACAAACTTAAACCAAAATCAAAATACTGTCACTCTGACAGCTGCCTAAGGAACTTAATGGAGACTGCTGTCCAGCATCATCCTCTGTTGCACCTGACAGGGTAACATCACCTATTGTAGGCTGTAAATTTCATGTAGCATAAACTGGTCCGTCCTTGTTTCTGTCATGGTAAAATGGTGTTCCAAAGACATGTAATTTACAAATATACTACTAATATTTTATGATTGTTTTAGGTCCTCTAATACCACTACTGACTCTGCTAAATTTATTACATTTTGTTTGCTGATTTCTGACAGCAGTCTTAAAGCTGACATTTTTGTGAATGAATGAACCTTTGCCATAAACCAAGTGCAAGAGGTAGCCTTATATGGCAATTTTAAGAATTTGATTATCTCAGAACAGGCAGTGTTCATCAGTCTACAGGAGGGATTTATGATACGTTTGTGCAGTTAAAAGTTTGGTAAATCCAACTTAGAACTTGTTCTAACAAACCTTTAGAAAATAATCAGAATTGAGAACAGTTATAGAAAAACATTCTTGTATTTTGCCCAATGTGCAGGCTAGTACCCTTTTTGTGTTTCAGACTCAGAGCTAGCTACTCTAACCAGTGGTGCTTCTTAGCTCCAAGCTGTGCCATAATAAAATTGTAAGTCTGTGAGACCCTTTGTATATGTCATTGAATTAATGCTGTCCCTCTCACAGGCTATGTAATGAATTTGAGAAGATTGCAGAGAAAGCACTGAACACCCCTCCTGACACACAGAAACTAATGGAGCTTAAGGTAACTACTACTGCTTTTCAAACAAACCAGCTCGGTGCAGTGTGCTATGTCTTCTTTTTCTTTCGGCTTTTCCCTTTAGGGGTCGCCACAGCGAATCAGTGTCCTCCATCTAACCCTGTCTTCTGCATCCTCTTCTCTCACACCAACTACCTTCATGTCTACTTTCACTACATCCATAAACCTCCTCTTTGGCCTTCCTCTAGGCCTCCTGCCTGGCAGTTCAAAACTCAGTATCCTTCTACCAATATATTCACTATCTCTTCTCAGGACATGTCCCAACCATCTCAGTCTGGCCTCTCTGACTTTATCTCCAAAACCTCTAACATGTGCTGTCCCTCTGATGTACTCATTCCTGATCCAATCCCTCCTGATCACTCCCAGAGAGAACCTCAACATCTTCATCTCTGCTACCTCCAGCTCTGCCTCCTGTCTTTTCCTCAGTGGCACTGTCTCTAGACCAAACAGCATCGCTGGTCTCACCACAGTTTTGTACACCTTTCCTTTCATTTTAGCTGAAACTCTTCTATCACACATCACACCTGACACTTTTCTCCACCCGTTCCAGCCTGCCTGCACACGCTTCTTCACCTCTTTTCCACACTCTCCATTGCCCTGGACTGTTGACCCTAAGTACTTAAAATCCTCCACCTTCTTTATCTCTTCTCCCTGTAACCTCACTCTTCCACTTGGGTCCCTCTCATTCACTCACATGAACTCCGTCTTGCTGCGGCTAACCTTCATTCCTTTCCTTTCCAGGGCAAATCTCCACCCCTCAAGCTTCTCCTCCACCTGTTCCCTGCTCTCACTACATATCACAATGTCATCTGCAAACATCATAGTCCATGGAGATTCCTGTCTAACCTCGTCTGTCAGTCTGTCCACCACCATAGCAAACAAGAAGGGGCTTAGAGCTGATCCCTGATGCAGTCCCACCTCTACCTTGAACTCCTCTGTCACACCTACAGCACACCTAACCACGGTCTTACAGTCCACATACATGTCCTGCACCACTCTAACATACTTCTCTGTCACTCCAGACGTCCTCATACAGTACCACAGTTCCTCTCTGGGCACCCTGTCATACGCTTTCTCCAGATCTACAAAAACACAATGCAGCTCCCTCTGACCTTCCCTGTACTTCTCTATCAACATCCTCAAAGCAAATACTGCATCTGTGGTACCCTTTTTTGGCATGAAACCATACTGCTGCTCACAAATGCTCACTTTTGCCCTTAGTCTAGCTTCAACTACTCTTTCCCATAGCTTCATTGTATGGCTCATCAGCTCTATTCCTCTGTAGTTGCCACAGTTCTGCACATCTCCCTTGTTCTTAAAAATGGGCACCAGCACACTTCTCCTCCATTCCTCAGGCATCTTCTCACTATCTAAGATCCTGTTAAACAACCCAGTCAGAAACTCTACTGCCGCCTCTCCTAGACACTTCCATACCTCCACCGGTATATCATCAGGACCAAGTGCCTTTCCACTCTTCATCCTCTTCAATGCCTTCCTCACTTCATCTTTACTAATCTTTGCTATTTCCTGATCCACAACAGCCACATCTTCTACTCTTCGTTCTCTCTCATTTTCCTCATTCATCAACTCTTCAAAGTACTCTTTCCATCTTCCCATCTCACTGCTGGCACCTGTCAATACATTTCCATCTCTATCCTTAATCACCCTAACCTGCTGCACGTCCTTCCCATCTCTGTCTCTCTGCCTTGCCAATCTGTATAGATCAGTCTCTCCCTCCTTACTGTCCAACCTAACATACAAGTCATCATAAGCCCCTTGTTTGGCCTTTGCCACCTCTACTTTCACCTTACGCTGCATCTCCCTGTACTCCTGTCTACTCTCTTCAGTCCTCTCAGTGTCCCACTTCTTCTTAGCTAATCTCTTTTTCTGTATACACTCCTGCACCTCCTCATTCCACCACCAAGTCTCCTTATCTACTTTCCTTCCAGATGACACACCAAGTACTCTCTCAAGGTGCAGTGTGCTATGTACAGTTTTCTAATACCTTGTATACAAAGCAGATAGGGATGACATTATACATTAAAGATCCAGTCATTAAAATTTAGCATTTTTTTGTCTTTACATTTGGAGTGTGGTGCTTTTTGTTAAGGCTGTTTGGCTAACATAAACCTTACACTACAGAAAGCCTATAGTATTTTCCATTCTAGGCCTTCTTTCATTTCACACTTTGTTTTTCATTATAAGATATTTTTGGCCCTATAAATGAAATACTACAACAGTTTTTGTTGTTGTTGCCCTTTGCCGCCATCCAGGCCTACATGAATAAGGTGGAAACTATAGAGATGCCTATGTTGGAGCAAAAATTGGCTGACTCCAACACACAGTTGTGTCTCCTGATGGACTTTGCCACCCTCTCACCACTGGACATGAAGCTCAACACACAGACCATCCAGTGGCTCAAGCGCATGCCATCCATCTTTAAGGAACACCAACAGATCACCACTGAAAAGACAGAGCAATATCAGAGTGGCCTCAAGGTCTGTGCTCCACTTTATCTTTCACTCTAATTTTTTCTATAGAATTACTGATCTCTGATGAATAGAATCTGGATATTTTTGCTCCGAAATGATAGAACTGTCAAGTTAAATAGTCAATATTTGGATAAAGTGAAAAAGGTAATTTCTAGAGAGCAAAGTGTGTTTCTGTATGTGCACTCATTCCAGTTATGCCGTGAGCGCTTTGTGGAAGAATTGGAAAGCTATAGTGTACAGGTGGAGGAGTTTACAACCTATGGTGAGCTGATGGATCTCAGCAAGTACTTGAAGAAAGCCGAGGCCCTTAATGCTAAACTGGAGTTAGCCATGGAAAAGGTACCTCAAGACTTTATTGCTGAAAAATAGAAGACTAGAAGAAAAATGGAATTCAAACTAGGAAACTGTAACAACAGCTCTGTCATATAAAACATATTGAGGGTGAGGGAGTAGAAGGAATATAATTATATTGATGCCCAAACCATGATATATCATATAACATATCATATCATGAAGTATCTCAGTTTGTAAAATCACATTGTATGGTATAATTCAAAGCTGAGAATAATCTTGATGTTTATTTTACATTTATTGTGCAGAGTAGTATTGCATTGAATTACAGTATGTGCTTTCAAATAGTTACCATCTAGAGGGCAGCATTGGCTATATTATTAATTCAGTCACAGTAGCTGTAACAGGCTTTATTAGGTGTTTGTCACCCATAAATTGACACTCATTTACTCATACATCGATCTTCTCTTTGTTTTTTTTATTTTATTTTGTTCTTTCTATCTTTACTAATCTTCCAACTCTTCCACCACTCTGGAAAGATTAATGATTTTAATCTAGAGGAAGAAGCCTACGGCTGGTCTGTTTCCCAGTACCCACAGCGCAAGACGATCCAGGACAAGCTCACGCCTTTTCTGTGCCTCTATGAGACAGCGTCTGATTTCCTAAACCAGTATGAGCAGTGGCTCAATGGGCCGCTCTCTGGTGTGAATCCAGACAAGGTATGAGCAGTGGAAAAAGATTTTATATTGAATACACAACAAACTGGGGAGTTTAGCTGACATTGAAACAAGGTCAGCAGATTTCTTACTTTCACTCTATGAATATGAGAGCGCTTGACAATGGCATCCTGTGTCTTCATTACATCCATAGTGTTGCTTAGAATGTCACCATACAGGCCCTGAACTGTGGATTACTCGGGAAACAGAAATCTGATATATAGTTTTGCCTTGGAATGTAGCCTTAGTTTCATTGAGTTATGTGTAGAAGTTGATGATGGGGAGGTTATAGAAGCAATTTAAAGTCCTGTTTCCTTTGTTGTTTGAAGTCACTCTTACATTTTTTTTTATCAAGGTGCATGAGATATATATGATCTTGGAATTTGGGGGCTGTCAGGATGGAATACTGGCTATAACTGATAACTTTATAATGTTTGAATGGCTTTATATCCACTCATTGGGAAGACCTGACAGATTACAGAAATACTAAAAATCTGTTGGAAGACTGGAGATTTTGACATACTGTGACAAACTCCATTTATTTGGCTGCTAATGAACTGTTATATGAATTGTCAAAGTCATTAACAATAATGCTTTAAGAATAGCATATAGCAGTAGTGTAAAAGCCTGGAACAGTAGGATCCCTTCTGAGGCTGTTCATTAGGAAAACTAAGTGTGAAATGGCTGCTCTGCTGCACTTCTCACACTTGACAGATAGCAGAAAAACACTTGTGTTGCATTGTTTTATTTGTGTTCAACAACGTGTTGATGTGTTAAAGGAGAGCATGTCGGATGTGTGAGGTTTTTGTTCTGTTTGTGACACTAGTGGAGCTCATGTGCCCTGAAAATAAGTGTGCATAGTTAGTTTCTCTAAGCAGTGAGTGACTGAGCATTCAATGTGTGTGTGTGAGGAAAGGGTGAAACTGTTCTCCAGTCAAAACATTCCATCAGAGTTAGTGCCCTTACGGTGAGTGTGTGTAAGGTAGGTGTAAGTGAGTAGGTGTAAGTAAGTGATTGTCAGCAGTGATGGGGGAGTCGGATGATAATGCTTTGTTTAATATGTTAGACATTTTTTGAAAGCTTTATTCATGCTTAATTAACAATAACAATATAGGATATTACATTCGACTTCTCTTGCACGCAAACATAAATTTATGGATTTCTTTTCTGCTTTAATTTTTTGTGTTCATATAGCATTTGGGTGAACATATCATATCTCTTTTTGGAGACAGAGACATGTATATCTTTGTTTCTGAGTATACCAGTACGTTAGAGCAAGGCAGCTCTCTTTTTTATGGAAGCCTTTTGTCTTCTCCTAACATCCACAAAACAGGGCACTTTTCTGTGTAGAAAGTTATGACAAATTAAGACAAAATATAAAAGAAACAAAAAGTGATGTAAAGATACTCATATAATATAGGATTCTTTTAAAAAGAGTAGGATGAAATAAAAGATGGAAATCAGTTAAAAGTGAATAAAACAGATCAAACAGGAAAATAAAATTACATTACAGTTGCATTCTAGTGTCTCCAGATAATACTAATAAGATTGACAATGTTGTTCTAATAAAGCTAGTCAGCTATCATTTTCATAACAAAGACCCAGGGACAGATATGTTTAAGAGAAAAAAACAATATCAATGTATGTAATTATGCCTGTATCTGCTATTTATAGTATTATTTACATGTTAATGTGGCTACTATGAAAAAGGCATAGATTACTAGTCTTAATACTCTTCTTCACTTATACTATCGCCCTTTCTGTTTCTGTCAACCCTCATTCTCCCATAGATGCATATAATAAATGCCCCATAGCTCAATTAAACAGGTTTTTTAATTTGACTGTGGTTAAATGGAGAGAACAGGTGAAGATGAAGCACTTCCTTCATTAACTTCATATCCTACTCTTACTACTGCTGTAACTCTCAATGTTACCTCTGTTACCCCTACTGCTACTACCTCTACGATTAGTGCTACTTCTGCTTGAACCAACAATAGTTTTACCTATATGATATGCACTTGCACTTAATCACCATAGCAACCTCCCCGTTCATCCTAGTAACTGCCTTAAACACCATAGTAACCCTGTAAGACACCACGGCAAAAACCCTAGCAACTGCAGGTACCTCCTCAGTAACCAGCTAAAACACCATAGTGACCAGCTGATGCTGCAAGACCAATATACAGCTGCCAATTTGTATATTGGATATTTGTAGCCGTGGCGCAAATATATGTATATATATATATATATATATATATATATATATATATATGTGTGTGTGTGTGTGTGTGTGTGTGTGTATTTATATATTCATGAATATTTATTTAAAGATATTTACATATTTGAAATGTCTTTGTAATACAAAATGCCACCAATATAGGTAGAAGGGGATGTTGGCAACTACTGGCGCACTCTGTACAAGCTGGAGAAAGGCCTCACTGAAGTTCCCAAAGCTCTGAACATAGCCACCACCATGAAGGCTAAGGTGGAGGATTTCAAGGAACACATTCCTATGGTGCAGGTAAGATCTTAACAGAGTAATTGTCCACGGTAATCAACATAACATGGATTTTAATTAATCATAGTTTAAAATACATTGCCTTTCCTCTTGAGATCGTTGTACTACTCTTGCTTTCTTCATAGGTGTTATGCAATCCAGGCCTGCGGGCCCGCCACTGGGATGCCATGTCTGAGATAGCTGGCGTCCCCTTGCAGCCCACTGATGACCAGGCCTGTGTGGCTTACTTCCTAGACATGAACCTGGAACGCCACCTGAGCAGCTTTGAAGGAATTAGTGAGGCAGCCAGCAAGGAGTACTCCCTGGAAAGGGCCATGGAGAAAATGGCCAGTGAGTGGGGTGACGTGGAGTTCAGCCTCCTGGCCTACCGAGAGACGGGCACCTCCATCCTTTCATCTGTGGATGAAGTCCAGATGCTGTTGGACGATCATATTGTGAAGACACAAACTATGAGGGGTTCACCCTTCATTAAGCCTTTTGAGGGGGAGATACGGTAAGAAATAAGATTTGCTTGAGAATCATTCTCTTAGCTTGTTTGGAAAAGCATTCCACTAATGTTATAAACTAAGTAAATAGGAGACAAATTCTATAAACTCACTGCTGACCTACAACTAATACATTGACATTACTTATCTATACATTTTTTGCTACTGGACTAAATAGAAATTACATAGCAAATAAACGTCATCTGTGCCCCACCACCATAACTTATAATGTAAACTTGTTCCATAATATAGCAACCAAATATGACTTTTGTTTTTTACAGTAACTGTACAGCATTGTCCGAATATAAAACAAATAGTGTAAACTGTAGCAAACAAAGAGAGTGATTTATATTTGTAGAAGCTGACACTGAGTGAATCATTTCTGTTCCAATGGATAGAATCTGACTGCTAGACAAATGTGGATTTAAGTAACTTAACCATAACAAGGCAATACCAGATCAGCAGACCTTACTTTTTTAGGTTTATTTGCAATAATAAAAGGTTTATGTTAAAGTTTGTTACTGGTTAATTCTGAATTCCACTGATTTAGATATTGCTAAAGAGTCTCTCAGTATTCTGTCCCATTCTGCAGAGGTGAGTGACAGCCTGTTCGCCATGGTGTCTGAGCTGGAGTATTTAAATTAGGTAGAACAGCGCATCAACAATACCACTTTTTGAATACCTGAATTGTTTGTCTGTCTCAGAATTGTAGTTAAATATTTTCTGTTAAATTTCAAAGAAAATTTGTTTCAACTGAACATACTGTATAATTAATTAATTTATTTTCAGTTTTTTTGGAATTCCCATCTGAGTTCAGTATATAACAAAAATTCCATATCCTCTATATAGTGTTACATTGCATCCAGCCACAGTTTGAGGGAACTGTTGCAGGATTCCTTGCAGCTTTTAAAAATATATTGTGCAGTCTTGGGCAATATACCTTAAGCAGTTACTGTAATGCTGTAGGGTGTTGTATGTTTTAAAAGAAACTTTTTTTGTAATATCACATAAAATGCCATTATCTGGCCTGGTGGGTGGGAGAAAATGTTACCACAGTGAGGATGAAGAAAATAATTTGTCAGTGTTCTTTGCAAGATGCTTCTTGAGCCAATTCCACCTAGCTTTTTCAACTGCGTGGGCTACATAGAAGATGATGTAAATGGAAAATGGTAAATTGACTGTACTTATATAGCACTTTTTCTAGTCTTTTCAACCACTCAAAGCACTTTTTACACACATTCACCCCTTCACACAGACATTCAGACGGCACTTTTTTCTACACATTATAGCGAATCTACACATCTACATACATTCACACACTGATGACACAATACGGGGCATTTTGGGTTCAGTATCTAGTTTCATTATTCAGTATCTAGCCCAAGAACACTTCGACATGCGGAATGGAGGAACCTGCCCTCTAGTCCTTTAGGAGAGGAGGACTTGAGGTCGCCCACCATCCAGAAGACGTGGTGGGCGACCGCTCTACCACCTGAGCCACTGCCGCCCCAAAATCTTGCATTTATCTGGCAATAAATGCAAAATACAAATACATCTAGGTTTCCCAAACACCTTTAACCTCTGTAAAGTGATTATAATTAGAGGGTTCTTGTTCTTCCACAAAAAGGAGAGAAGGATTTTGTTGAAATAAAAGATTTGTAATCTTAGTTATTTTCAGTAGCTAATCACTTACTTCAATATTTAAACCTCTTTGATATGGTAAAATAGCAGATATGTACTTAAAGTGATATGAATTATGATTTGCTTTCCTATCCACATGTTGTCATTTTCCTTCTAGGGAATGGGAGGGCAAATTGCTTCTCCTCCAAGAGATCCTGGATGAGTGGTTAAAGGTGCAGTCCACTTGGCTTTATCTTGAGCCCATATTCAGCTCCCCAGACATCATGACTCAGATGCCTGAAGAGGGACGCCGTTTTACAACTGTTGACAAAACGTGGAGGAACATCATGAAACAAGTTTCATTGGTAAGTTTATTGATTTAATTTAGTTTTGTTGTGTTTGATTTTGTTTGGTTAAGATTTTATTATTACAATTATTATTACATTCCAATAATGAGTCGGGAGACCATCTTTAATACAAAGGACTCTCTGTGTAGGGGTCTGAGCATAAAATATGAGCTTTTTCCTGGGTGGTTCATTTGATTGTCATTAGCAAGAAGGAGGAATCAGGAGGCGTAACTGTTTTCCAGGGCAGTTATTGCTGAGATAAGATGGCTGTATTTCATTACTAACAGGATGACAATCATAACTCTAAGGGAAACTACAGTATATAAAACACATATGTCAAAAAGACCATGAATGGCAAAAGATTTAGAATAAAATACATTTGAGTGGATTCTTTGAAATTGAATTTGAAGAGTTTAAAAACGAAGAGAAATAGGCAAATATTACATTAACCCATGTAAACATCTATTAGAGAGAAACAAAAACCCAACCCGGAATCTCGGTGTAGCCAGAGAGTTACTGCTGAAGGCATAATACTGAACTAGCCTTCTCCAATTGGCTGACTTTTGGATTGGGGAATCATCTGACGGAGTGCAACAGGTAGTGAAATCACTGGACTCAGAGGACCGGCCAATAGTAGTCGGCCAGAACACTGAAATGCCTTTGACCGAGAAAAATGTTGGTTAACTTTCAGAGTTTAAAAAAAAAATCTTGGTCGGTGTGCAGGCCTATGCCTATTGTAATTATTTCTACACGTCCTTGGCATTTCATTTAGGAGTTGTCATTCATGAAGAAAATAAATACCCTTGGTAAATAAATACAAATTATAAGATCTAAATCTAAATATTCAGGATGTTGACAAGTTTTAAAATATCTTTATCACCAACTCAACGTTATTTTTTATAATAATATAGTGAATAGTTAAGGAAGCAAAGTGTGACATACTTACCATTTGCATATTCCTACG
The DNA here is from genome assembly GCA_016859345.1 of Istiophorus platypterus. Taxonomy (NCBI): domain Eukaryota; kingdom Metazoa; phylum Chordata; class Actinopteri; order Istiophoriformes; family Istiophoridae; genus Istiophorus; species Istiophorus platypterus. The sequence goes on from CM029122.1 coordinate 21,216,881, forward strand.
AACTAGATGTTATATTTTAATAATTTCTATTTACTTGGAATGATAATGATCCCCTGTAGTTGCACCAAAGATTCAGCGATGAAGAAATCAAGAAAACAGAACCAGTAGTTGGAAACAGTGGCATGCCTCAAGCCATGACAATTTGCTGGTCATGTAAGCAGAAAGCTTGTTTTAATGTTCAGAGGCAGCAAAGGAGTTCAATATGAAAATAAATCTATTTTTTTCATAACTTGTAACATAGTCAGGGGTCCTGTGGCGTGAACTGCAAATATATTTAAATTGAAATATGACATACACATATTAGGCCTCATATACTGTATTACCGGGCAGTGTCAGACCAGTATCATTACACACAAAACATTCCCAACATTGAGAGTGAAAGCAAAGATTGAGAGTGACTATGGAGTAATATGAGAGGCACAGAAATATATAGTTGAAGCAGAAAATAATGTTTAAGCAGAGCAAGATAGGGAAAGACATTGTAGAGAGAGGAGGGAATCAGTAGGAAATGGATAGAGAGCAAGGAAAAAACAACAGAACAAGGATAGAAAGTCAGTGTTGCACCAGCCTCCTCAAAGAGTTTCCAAAGGGTAATTGGCGTCCTCAGTAGACCTGAAATGAGACACATCAATTTCAGGCAGTGTCCTCCAGAAAGCCCAGGCTGACTGCACCATCAAATAGAAATTATGGATTTTGTCTGGAAGGGGCAGGGCTGCACTGAGCCACAAAGAAAATGAGGTCAACAAGGGACAGGGGGCCTACACACAGAGATGTGCATGCAGACTGTCTAGTTTAATGTGAGTTGTGTACACAGTTATGGGGCCTGTTGGTCCAAATGTTGGTACAGTACGTTTTACACTTGCATTTGTGCTCGACTAGTTTCAGGAAAATATGCCTCTGTTTCTCAGCCTCCTAAAGGTTAAAGTTCAGTGAAGTTAACTCGGTGTATATATACTCAATGTACACTAAAGATACAATTAAACCTGCAGATAGAGAAATTCTAGAGAGACTCTGTACTGAATAATTTAATGAATTATTGTATTGTATTTCAATAAATACTTATTTAATTTAATCAAAATCATTTAAAATAGAAAGACCAAATACAAGATAAATACTGGCACTTGGGACATGGATCCTTTTGTGTTACTGTGATGTGTTAATGTACTAATAACATGTTTATGATAAATGTAGTTTAGTTAAATTTGATAGGCCCCTATTTAATTAAGCACTGCAAAATTGGCTTTGTCACAAGAGATTCTGCTTGTGTGCATAATGTTACTGCTGAGTATATTTATCTTTTTAAACTGGTTTGCCTCCATGGAGGTACTTCGTTACTTTAATAGGCTTAGACAGTCAGCCATGATTTTTCATTGTTACCCAGTGTTTGGATTTTATCAGAGAATAAATAAGCTATTTGATGTTGAGATTTTCATTCTTAGTAAGACAATTCTGTAGTTTCAACACACTGAAGATAGTCAGTGTGAGAAGCAGGTACCTGTTTTACTTCCAATTCCTATCTACTGTTTTAAAACACTAATCAGAAGTACAGGTAATGGCAGTATACATGGGTTCTCATCCCTGTTGCCAAACTAGCAAGTCTAATTGGTTAGAAGGGGATTCTATTTTTCTCTTGATAGGCTCCATGAGTAGGCCTTCAAATGCGTATTGAAAACAGTTAGTTAATTCTTCCTTTAAGCTGTAACCCGCTTCCCTCCCTCTCAGAGTATCTGAACAACCATACCCTCAGTTTTCTAAACAATGAATCTGGCACAAATGTTAAAATCCATTGTGCCCTCGTTTACCAAACTATGGTAAGCCATATAGAGGATCCTGAACTCACTTGTGAGTTACTACTCTGCAAGAAAGACTACATACTTGTTATGACATATAGCACTATTTAACTGACCTCAGTTTTTTAGTGTTAAGAAAGACTGCACAGCTGCACAACATATTGACATGAATGAATGTAAAATTTATAAAAAAGTGAGACCAAAAACTAAATTCTATCATCCTCAGAATGTCCTGAACAATATTTGGTACTGTATTAAACAATCACTTGTAAACATGAGTACAGTGATATGCTCATTGACCTTGTCTTTGCCATCTGACCCATGAGGGGACACAGGAGCTGCTTGAAGTACTCTGTACTGTCTGTAAATATGGCTATTGTGGCTCCATGGATAGTGCTAACTTTGCATTTGTCACATGCATTGTTGAGATTCAGGGAAACAAGAACACATGCAAAACAGTATCCACCTTTCAATATAAACATTTCCAACATTTGTCTTTGAATCTGATCTAAAAAAATTGATAATAATTTTTGGATCTTTTATCTAAAATTTAAATATTTTTAGCTAATGATGATGAATATTAGATTTGCCAATAGTTAAAGATGTATAATTGTGGAAGGTAAAAATATGATTTGCACTATGCTCTTCTTCTGAAATAACCAGTTTCTTGCAGTTTTTAAAGCTAATGATACTAATTTACTGTACCATGTAGGCCAATAACAGGTAAAACACCACCCTGCAAAGGCATATGCCGCCTCAAAATCTGCTAAATTACACATTCCGTCATCTTTTCCATAGCACTGGATGATAGCAGTGCATGGAATTGGAATACCACATAAAAATGTGGCTATGGGCTCTCCTACCCAAAAATCACACAAGGATGTAATATTTTTGCCCAAACTGTTGTTGTCAGATCAACCACTGGGAGCTGCTCAAGATCCACTGCTCTTCCAGCTCCTTTTGTTCAAATCTGAGTTTCATTTTCCTCCACTTATTTTTTTGTTTGTTATCTGCTTCAATGTGTCATTTATCTACTATTGCACGCACATTTACAGATATAACAGGGCCAATTCAATTTAAAAGACTTATTTCAGTGAGCCTGCCTCCTTTTAACTATGCAGCGCACCACACCCTTGCCCCCTTTAATGAGCTCAAGAAGCTAGAAACAATTGACCCTCTAGAGCACATAGATGGGATGACTGACATATTCTCTACTAATAGACTCAGGGATTCACTCGATTATAACATAATAATAGTCAGTTAAAAAAATGGCTCACAGAATATTACACTCGTGCTTTTGAAGATATAATAGTCTGCAGAATGTGCCCTGAAAACATAATACATTTTATGTTGTGGATGTGTGGTGTGTGTCTGTTAAGAAAGAAAAATACTTTATTTATGTGATGCTTTTTCTCGACACTGATTGCAGTCCTTCTACATCAACTGTGAATAGTTTGTGTCCCTCATTGAAGCCATCTATATCTGCATAAAAACTACATGATCTCTGATTTTACATGCATTAGAACATTGTTATCCCTTTAGTTTGCTCATGAAAAGCTCCCTACTGGCAGACTGAATTCAAAAATAACCCTCTTACTTTGCCCCCTTAAAGAATATGCCAACATCACAAGTCTGATAATATCTATGAAAAAATCTATGAAAAGCTCACAAAGTTCATCAGTCAGACACCCTTAGCCAGTGTGAGTGTATAGCCCATTCCAATTCAATCAAATTCTTGCCTTTCATCTGTGTATCCGATCCTTTGGCTTGGCTAATGAACTTGCTCATTTAATTTATCCTTAAAATTAGTGTCAATTACTGCATTAAGTCTATTTATTATTTACCTACTCTACTACCTCATTAAAAAATCTAACGTAATTTTTATTCATATTGTTCCATTTTATTACTTATACTATATGGTTAGCTCGTCGGGAAAATATTCTGGAATCAGGCAAAAGCCCTTGCCCTCACATCATTTTTCATAGGAAAACAATAGTAGTCATTACAGATCAAAAATAATTATTATCTCATTTTAGATACTCTTTGCAACGCCAAGGTATTCTTTTGAACAGAATTTGAGGAGTTTAAAAGTGTCCTTCAGTCACTGTGCTTCCTTTTAATGAACAATGACCCTGTTACAAAGCAGAAGCTGTACCAAGTTAAAGCAATGTGATACTGTCTCACCTCTTTATTACTGCTTTTCTTATAACATTGGTCCTAGATTTTTCCAGTATATAGACTGCTCACCATTGAAGATCTATTTTTTCTTTACTGCTATGCATATTTTTTAAAGACATATTGATATGTACTGCAGATGTTTTTTTTTCTGAGCATTACATGTTGCATGTTGCTAGGAGAGGTGAAGGCTCTTGGACATCCAGTTGTTTTTAGATTCAAAGCAGAAAAATAAGCTCCAGGCAAATTGAGCATTCATCAAACCAAGATTAAAGTACATCAGTATTTTTTTAAGGCCAGGTATTCAACTATATCAGCTGTTTTCCTTTACATTTCTTACTGTTTCCTTTGGCAAAAGCTAGAAATCATGTTGATAAGTGTTCTGTTATTCAGAAAAGGGGTGTTGTTTCTTGCAGGATTAAATCATATATAACTTCAAAGTCTATTGTCAAGGTGGGTTAATGATGATTAAAAAAAGCTTTAGAGCATCAGAACACAGATATTTTTCCTCCTTGACATGTCTGTTTTTTTATTCTCATTAGGCGTTGTCAGCAATAATAGACAGAAAAAAGTCACGTTCTTATGTTACTTCACAGTAGTTCTGCATTTTGATCCCTCCAGCCTGTTTTCTCGTTCTATTCAAGGGATGTTATCAGTCTGTTTGCTTCATTTCAGACTCACCAACGTTTTCATATGAGCAGGTTCAGGCATTCACTGTCCAGCCTTGAAGATTAGATAGACTTTTTATTTAGGCACTTCCTGGGGCTGACAGTTCCAGAGGATATTGAATTAGTGTAGAGATGAGATGATATCAGAGCTGAAATATTTCATAGGTGCTAGACAGGCCTCAGGTGAAATCTCTATTACTGTCCCATCACACATTTTTCTAGGGCGTTGTGTGACAAGTGGGCCTCACTTTGGAACACAGAGTGGATGTTGCTAAAGTAAGATATTGCAGTTTTTTAGTGTTACCTTCAAGGCAGAATTGACAACACTGCACTACTGGAAAAATATGAGCACAACAAACCATCCTCCTGTCACATGTTTCCTTGATGAACTAACATCATAGAGTACATTTTAAATACAATTTATACCTTTGGAATTACAATTTTTGTTTGATTACAACAGACACTTAAATCCAGCAAATAACCGTGATGCAGAGCATTGTGTCATTTCGAATAATGTACAATAGTTGTATAGAAGCAGTAGTCACTTTACAAAAGTGCCTATCTTAGGAGTGAATGTGATAAAATTGGTGCTTCTTTTGTGGCGACATTGGCCTTGGGTGCTCAATTGGTAAAAGATTTACAGTCCAAAGAGCCCAAGGAAATAGATATTTTATTTGCACCTGTGAGAAACTCGGAGAGATCTCATGCAGTGGGTAGTTATCACCTGTGCCATATTACTACCTTTAAACTACACCTGTAAATAGTCACTTGAGATGAGTATGCGCAAACCTGAAATTGACAAAAGGGGTCAAACATGCCCTTATATGTTTTTTGAATTTGTTGTTAAGAGATGGTGATGACACAAAATGTACCCATGTTGATATTTGACCTCAAAAAGTCAAGTAAAAATAATTGACCAAAGTAATTCTATTCTCCCCTCTGTGGTAGGACAAGCATGTGTTGACAGTGATAGCCTTTGAAAAGATGCTCGAGAGGCTAAAAAAGTCCAATGAGCTTCTTGAGACGATCCTCAAAGGTCTAAATAACTACCTGGTGAAGAAGCGTCTCTATTTTCCTCGGTTCTTCTTCCTGTCAAATGAGGAGCTGCTGGAAATCCTCTCAGAGACCAAAGACCCCACAAGGTAAGCAAGCATAATTATGCATACAGTGATGATGATACATTTTTTTTATCGTTTTAATGGTTGTTCTTGATTACAGTCAGTAGGATCATTGTTGTGTGTGGCAGTCATGCTTAGCAGCACCCTTTTTAGCCCAAAAAAATACTTGACTCCATTTGTAGCCCACTCTGATAGAGCTTTAAATCACTGATTAAATAATATTTTCAGTTCACTCAACATCTAATCAGAACAAGTCTGTGTACCGTATGTAGACATTCATGAATAAATTTAAACCATTACCAGCTCCTGTAGCACAATAGGTAGTGAGGAAAATGGTGAAAGTCTCATAACAGAGATTGAGCATGCGAAGGAGCATATCTAAAAATTAAATAGAACACAATTTAAAAGGGTTGTGGCCTTCAAGAAACTAATGACAGTGCTATAAGATATTGAGTCAACAATAGAATTTGATTGCAACAGCTTTTTGTCTGTTTGTGCATACAGTGCCTGCTTTACCTCCACAGTCCTCCCCTAAAAGCCAAGTCCTCACTGATAACCAACCCTTGTCCCATTTCGCCCAGGGTTTGGTTAATAATGAGTGTGAAACCAGACGGAATATGTTCAGCCTCTTAATCTCTTCCTGCTTTCTGTTTCTCCTTTTAACTCTGCTTTCCCTCAGTTCTCTGACTGCTTGAGATTCCCATCACATCAGTACAGATGCATGTAATCAACAACTTCTCTTGAAAAACTGGATAACTACAGTGGGGGTGGGCTGGGCTTTTGGGTCAGTTGTGGAGGGCAGTGTAATGTTGGGGAAAGAAGTTGTGTGGTGTTTTTTTTTTTTTTTTCCTCAAGAATTTGAGTTCTTCCCAAACTGACATAATGGCTTGCTTTTATTTTATGCCTAGAATAAGGTCTTTTTTAACCAAATGCCAACGTTTTAATATTTAGAATCAGAACACTTGTTCCTACTTTCCCTGAATGTCACAATACATGGTGTGAACATAAAAGACAAAAATTGTGTGTGAAGCTCATCTGCTCGAATTTTTGAGTATGCAGCTGGATTATATCACAATTCTCAAACTAAAATCACTGACACACTGACACTCACTGTCTAATTAATTCTCTCCTTAAATCTTACAAAAAGTTAGAATAGCTGTGGTAGAACTTTACAAAGTCATGGTTATGTCAGAGATACTTTATGTACCTTTAAGCATCTTTATGTAAGTTAAAGGAGCCATTATGCCCTTGTCCCAGATGTCAGTGATGAAGAGGCCTCTTTTGAGGCAGGTCTGATGTAAATTCTCAACAGTGAAGTCTCACCAGCTTTCTTTAATGTGAGTGTATGGGGAAAAGTGAATCTGGCTAGCAGATGGTGATATTAGAAGAATAACTTATCTTTGAGGGTATAAAGAGGTCTAGTCTTTGATTTAAAAAAAAAGAGCTTGATCTGAACATAACCACTAACCATGTCATGCTTCTTTGGTGCCAGAATAAACAATATATTCATATTCAATAAGTCAACAGAGACTGGAGTTGTTGCTGAAATAATCCTAACTCAAGATCCACCTACTTGCTTGTTTCTTCATTTTGAGTCATAAACTACTGAAATATAAGTATGGCAGTCATCAATGTCAGCACAAATTTGCCAGTGCTGTACTGCAAATTTTGAAGTCATTGCCTGTGACAAACAGCATGCACACTCAGTATAAATGTAGACTACCAAACCACCCTCAGCCTAGGGCCACCTGTAACACAGAATTGCAATTCTTAGGACCCACTCAAATCAGAAATTTTAATTTTCTACATATAGGGGCCTTAAGTAGGTATAGTAGCAGCATTAGAATTTATATGGGTAATATTGAACCACATATACTGACAACTTGTGACAACTGTCATGGTAGCTGCACAGTGAAAACAGCACATAAGCTGGTCATAAGTCTGGGCAATTATGTGGCTTTTACAGATGAGTATAAAATCGAAATGGATCTGCGTTGAAATTGTGATTATAATTATTCATTTTTGTGAGAACAAAAAATGTCCACAAGATGTCATGTATTGCTTTGAATATTAAATCATCATCAGATATACTGTAGACATCAGGCAGTAACAACTGATTCCATTTTCTTGCCTTCCTCTCCTCCAGGGTGCAGCCGCATCTGAAGAAGTGCTTTGAAGGCATCGCTAGTGTGGTGTTCAATGACGTGCTGGAGATCACTCACATGAAGAGCAGTGAGGGTGAAGTGGTGCAGCTGCTGGATATCATTTCCACCTCCAAAGCCAGGGGCCAGGTGGAGAAGTGGCTTCTGGAGCTAGAGAATGTCATGATTGCCTCGCTGCATAAGGTCTAGTGTTGACTGCCATTGTGCTTTGTTGATGTTTTTTTGGCTTCACTCATATACAACTAAACAAGTGCATGCCATCAAAGTGGAGCCTCCACATTCAAGGCTTCTGCCTATATTCTTTCTAATATCCTCAATGATAAAGAAACATCTGCGTTAAAGCCTATTTCCCTTCGATTTTAGGTAATTGGCGAGGCCATTCAGGCATACCAATATGAGTTGAGGACCAAATGGGTGTGTGCTTGGCCAGGCCAGACTGTGCTGTGTGTCTCACAGGTCTACTGGACAAAGGATATTCATGAAGCTATCAGCTCAGGGCAGAAGGTGATCAGCTCTTTATTGTATTCGTTTGCATGCATTACATGTGTGTATTCTGAATTACACTTTAAATACTGTATATAGTGTTAAGGTAAGCCCTTTTTCATAGCTTGAGGCACTTTATATAGTTGCCTAGGATCTTTCATACAGAAGATCACTTCCAGGAAGCGCCAGTTTGCGTCACTTGTTTTCGTCAGAGTTAAGCATCATTTTTATGAAAAATAAATTCCTGACTGTCTTTGAAAACCCAAAATGAACTTTTAACAATACCTATCGTTGTTTTCAAGGTGTTTCATGAAACTTCAAAGACTCCTTTAAACATGTGGATAGATATGGTTAGAGGACCTGCTGCACAAATTATTTCTAAATTTTGGTCATTCAAAGCGGGATTAAAAATCTTTTTATTGTGAAATACAGATTTAATATTTAAATAAAATCACACAGGCCATCATATTTTGCTGACACACATTTTATACAGTATGCTCTGAAGTTCCATGATGCCTGTATCAAAGTTGTAGAAATGGCAACATAAACTGTGCAGTATACAGTCTCAAACAGACCATGAGAAACAGTCTACACAAAAGATTTGAAAGCTTCCCAAAATGAGGTCAACAAAGTCTGATTACTCTTGGAAAAACTAAATGACAAATGGATAACCTGTAAATGAACACACTGTTACAGCTGGTGGCAAGTTATCATCTTCAGTATTTCAAAACACTTTGGCTTTTAAGTCATAGATGTAGGGGAATATAGGTTGAACAAATGGTTTGAATGAGGATTACAAACTGAAGTGGATATATCACATCAACAGAAGGGCAACAATAGCTTATGAGCTGATATGTCTTATTTAGTTTACATAGCTCACAACCAGATGTGGTAAATACTGTTTTATAAATGTGGACAAGAAAGCCCCTTAGTATCACAGGTTATATTTTTTTCTTTTAACATACCTCAAGAGACAAGAGTTTATTTCACTTCATAGAATGAAGATCATATCCAGCCAACAAAAGTATCGTTATCATTGACATCTCGACATTGATGGACAACATTAGTTGTTACAAGGATCAAACTTGTGACCCTCACTCTATAGATGGGGTCTTGATAGCATCCTGTTTTTATCTTGATAAAGTCAAGCATATTCTGCCTTCCATTTCATGATACATCTCTCCCTCAGGCCCTAGATGCCTACCTGGAGCAGAACAATAGACAGATTGACGACATTGTGGCACTTGTACGTGGCAAGCTGTCCAAACAAAACCGAGTGACCCTCGGAGCCCTCGTTGTGCTCGACGTCCATGCCAGGGATGTGCTGGCTGCGCTGGTGCAGAAGGGAATAAGTGACGAGAATGACTTTGAGTGGCTTAGCCAACTACGCTACTACTGGGTGGTAGGTGGAAGTGTTAGGGGATTTGTTGTGTGTCTTTAGTGAGCCATTAGGGCCACAGTGATCACTAATGGTGATTAAATGATTTACATTAATAAATCATATTGGGTGATTGACCCAAGATTTCTGAATCACACTTCATGCAGGAAGACCACCTTCAGACCAAGATGATCAATGCTGGTTTGACCTACGGTTATGAGTACCTCGGCAACACACCACGTCTGGTTATAACCCCTCTGACTGACCGCTGCTACCGGTAAAGCTAATACACAACCACCAGGAACAGTTCACTGTCTGCTTATTTCTAAAGTTTATTTGTTGGAAATTCCTGTAGCTTAAAGTCTTGTCTGTGTATTGACTTTACAGAGCCCAAGTTGGAAATAGCTTCATATATCCCTACATCAATTATCAACCACCCCTTATTACTCTATCCACATAAACTCCACCATCATTCTTTACCGATTTTAGACACATAATTGCTTGTTAGTCCCATCCTTGGGTTATAGTATATTGTTTCTGAGCTATTGAGAGTTCTTCTTGACCTGGAAATAATCTGGAGAAACCTGATGCTTATCAAACCTCTTTGTTTGTGCACAATGCTCCCAAGCAAGCCACTATGGCAGTTTACCAAGTTTTTAAAGATCACTACTAGAACTTGGCTGACTGTCGTCCCTGGGAGATGATGGCAACATTATGTATCTTATTGTATCTAAACGAGAATATGGTTTTGCATTGTTGAATGGAAACACACTACTTTTTGATATTAAAAAGCAAATATACACTCACCAAGCACTTTGTTGGGAACACCTATACATCCGCTTATTTAATGCGATTATCACATCAGCCAATCATGTGGCAACAGTGCAGTGCTTGAAATCCTGCAGATACTAGTCAGGAGCTTCATTTAATGCTCACATCAAATTTCAGAATGGGGGAAAGTCAGGGACTTTGACTGTGGCATGATTGTTGGTACCAGATGTGCTGCTTTTAGTGTTTCTTAAACTGCTGATCTCCTGGGATTTCCACACACAACTGTCTATAGAGTTCAGGATAGAGCTAAAAAAAAAAAAAAATCCAGTGAGCAGCAGTTCTGTGGATGGAAATGCCTTGTTGATGAGAGAGGTCAAAGGAGAATGGCCAGACTGCTTGGAGTTGACAGAAAGGCTACAGTTTCTGCTGAGGCAGCAGATGACAGAGACACAATTTGGCATAACATCCTGAATCCATGGACCTAGCCTGCCTTGTGTCAAGAGTCCAGGCTGGTGGCAGTGATATAATGGTGTGGAGAATGTTTTCTTGACACACTTTGGTCCTTTTAATACCAATCAATCATGGTTTGAATTCCACAGCCTGTCTGAGTACTGTTGATGACCATGTGCTTACTTCTATAGCCACAGTTTACCATCTTCTAATGGCTACTTCCAGCATGATAATGCTACATGTCACAAAGCAAAAGTTATCTCAAACTTGTTTCATGAACATGACAATGAGTTAGGTGAACATCAATGGCCTTCTCAGTCACCAGATCTGAATCCAGCAGGACATCTTCAGGATTTGGTAGAACGGGATCTTGCCAACTTAGACCAGAATCTCAAAGAAATGTTTACAGTATCTTCTGGATTCCATGATATAAAGAACTGATGCTGAGAGCAATTGAGGCCCTGCCTAGTATTTGTATGGCAATACAGTGCTCAGTGATTGTATTAATCATGCGTTTTGATTTAGAAATGTTTAAAATAATAAAGAAACAAGGTTAAATACAAAGAAAATCACAAATAATTCGATGACCAATTATACCATTCTTTTTGGGACAAAGAAATATATACAGTATGCTTCACTTTGCAGGACCTTCACTGTATACAGGTCAGCTATCTCTTCAAATGTGTGAAAACATTAACAACAATCATTTCTTCACATCACTTTGCACTGCAAAAACTGCCCACATAACAGTGTAAAGAATAAGGAAGGTTTGGCGGAGCTTGAAAGCCTGGCACTCTGAATCTGCCACCTTTTACAATACAGCGTTAAAAAGCACCTCTGCACATGAGGCTCTCAGACACTTCAACATTTCTCCAAATGTTTAGTGAGAAAGCTGGAGTCATCCCTCTTTATCCTGACATGTTCCTACTGATAAAGATATATACAGTTAATCCAACAAGGAAAACCACCGACATTCTCTAAGTTTTGTCATGTCTGCTCATCTGCCTTCAGCACTTTGTTTGGGGCCCTCCATCTCCACTTGGGAGGGGCACCTGAGGGCCCAGCTGGCACAGGAAAAACAGAGACAACCAAAGACCTGGCTAAGGCTGTGGCCAAGCAGTGTGTAGTCTTTAACTGCTCTGATGGACTGGACTACATTGCTCTGGGCAAATTCTTCAAAGTGAGTGAATTTTCTTTCTATGACTTAATCTTACTATTTTTTTTCTACAACTGCTTATATAAATTAAACTTAAACATTCACAAACTTTTGAACTTTCATCTATTGAAACCACACACACAGCTAACATAACTATGAGCGTTTCAAAGAGTCTGATTATAGATGGTGACATGGGTAGAAATCCCCTCCATCCTTACTTTATTCTGTCCCAGGAGGGCGTACAAACATTTAACCTTTGGTCTCTATACACCATTACAGCTTGTGCTTACAAATATTACATAGCGCTTTAGTCAGGTGTGTACTCACCGTTATACAAATTAAATATATAAAGTCATTATGTGTAGATTGCTCCTGCTATCATTTCCTGGTGCAAGAATTGTTGAATAGTATGATTTGTCCTTTCAAAAATAGCACTGAAGTGATTACTCGGTCGGAGGGCATTGGTCACTGCCCCCCAGTACTGCTGCAGTTGATTAGTTTCATGTATCCTGATGTGTAAGCCTGTCTACATGTGCCAATATAAGTGTGCATGCATGTGTGACCAGGGTCTTTTGTCCTGCGGAGCTTGGGCCTGCTTTGATGAGTTTAACCGAATTGACTTGGAGGTGCTGTCTGTGGTGGCTCAACAGATTCTCACCATACAGAGAGGTTTGTGGTTTTTTAACGACATTCTGGCGTTTTCACCTTTTCACCTTTGATCTTTGCATAGGATGACAGTGTGCAAGAAACAAATTTGGCATATCCTCACCTGTAGAAAAGCTTTAGAAGCTTTAGACTACAAAGAGGAGCAACATAGAGTGAAGACAATTTGTGTAGTTTGGCCAGCAGAATTTGAAGGACACCTTTGTTCACCGCAGCTCAGCTAAATCTCCTGTGTGCTGTGGGCATTGGATGACATGAATCATAAGATGCCAAGCCCAGAGGGGTATAAAGATTTTTCTTAGCCCAAAACAGTTAATAGGTTTCTGTTACTTAGCTGCTGCTTAAACTATTTCTGACAGCTGTATTTAGACTAGGAGTTTTTCTATATCTGAATTATAATTCAAGGATGTTGTATCTTGAGCAGATTATAAAGACTTTTTAAGAAAATTAGTGAGCTGTTGGTTTTAATCTGAGTAATTTTTTAAGGCTTCTAAGCCCTTCGGCCATATGAGTTAAATTGAGCTTTTGTATTTGTATCTGCATCAATGTGTGCACATGAAATGTCTCTGATGGGTACATGCATTTGTCATGTGATATGGCAGACATGGCATCTATGGATACATTCCTGAGGATTTGCTTCTCACAAAAAGTTCTCCTAGAAGCAGCAGCTTTCAGCTGCTGCAAGAATTGAGAGATGAGCCATCTTCTTTAGAGTCAAAATGTACAAAGATATCAGGCATATGCATATCATACTGTAATTGTATCTGTGTTTCCAGGAATTGCTGCTCATACTGAGATGCTGATGTTTGAAGGAACCGAGTTAAAACTGGACCCCTCCTGTGCTGTGTTTATTACTATGAATCCTGGCTATGCTGGACGCTCTGAGCTACCAGACAACCTTAAGGCACACTATCAATTCTTGATCATTCTTTCTGATTTAAATGTGCAAACTGGGATATTTGAGGAGTTTTGAATAATAGAGGGAACGTAAGCCTTATGTGTTTCTTGACTAAAAGTGGATCAAAATATAGGCCTATTTTATGCCTGTCTCCAAACTTCACTGATGTAAAAATTGTTAAAGTATAACTTAAACAACAACAGAAAATTTCATATTTTAGAACAACATTGATTCAAAATGTTGTTAAACTTAAAGGCTGTGTCCATTTAACAAAACTATTCCTTTACATCAGGCTCTGTTCAGGACTGTGGCTATGATGGTACCGGACTATGCAATGATTGCAGAGATTGTACTCTACTCGTGCGGCTTTGTGACTGCAAGGCCCCTTTCAGTGAAAATTGTGGCTACATATCGACTCTGTTCAGAGCAGCTGTCCTCACAGCATCACTACGACTATGGAATGAGAGCTGTCAAGTCTGTGCTGACTGCAGCTGGAACCCTCAAGGTATCTCAAAACAGAATTAATTTAATATGATGGAGTTCCTTGTTGTTTCTCAGAATATTTTTCAAACAAAATAATTCCAGTTGGTTGCACCTAAACCATACTACCACTACAAAGCATGTTTATTTTTCATTTTTAGATATTTCATACTGTAATGTGAAAGTTTTGAGAATTTAAAGATGATTGTTTTTCGGGGAAATATATTTTAATGGAGTAGAACAATCTTTGATCATAGAACAATAGAATAGAACTAATTATTTGTACAATAGGAAGAATGCACAATGAAAAATTATTTTATTCCACCCAAAATATGCTTCTATTCTGCAGCAAGAGTGATCTTTATATACAGTCAGGAATCTCAGTATTGGCCCATATACCAACATATTTTCCTAACACATGACAATCTGTGTCAATAGGGAATATACCCCAAATTTAGTGACCTGGTGCATGGATTTTTTTTTTTCACCAGGGTCTATCTAGAGGTGTCATACTGACCCCAGCTAGCAGCTAACTCAGCTTACTCTTCTTGAGCTGTATGGTTGTTTGTCACCTACATGTGGCACGGAGAAACTTTGCAGTGAAACTTATTTTCATAAAGCCCCATGTAATTCAACTGCTTTTCATACGTGCGTGTCCTACCTTTATTTATGTCTGTCATTCTTAGCCTGTTTTCTCATCTTATATTTTTATTTGCTCCTTTTCTCCTCCCTTCTCCTTTGGGCAGCTTACTTTTCCAGAGGAGAATGAAGATACTCTGTTGCTTAGATCCATCATTGATGTCAATCTTCCCAAGTTCCTGGCCCATGATCTGAAGCTATTTGAGGTGCGATAGAGTTGAACTCCTCCTGTCTTGATTAACACAGTGTTACATATTAACTGATGTCAGCCCATGTTAGTTCCAGCCGGATCATTTGGAACCACATCACACAAGGCCAATTTAAGTCTGTTTGAATAAGAAGAGTTCACTGGAATATCTGTGTGTGTGTGCGTGTTTGAATGAATGAATGATTGTTTACACTGAGTTTCTGAATATGTGTGTCTCCCATTTGTCTATCCTCACCCAAAACATTTCAAGGTGAAAGTGTTTTTGCACGTGAGTAAACTTGTATGTGTCACTTGTACGTTATTTTTTAGTATGTATGTGTAAATGTGTTCCCTCACCCGGAGTTTCCCTTCTCACTGTTCTCCACCAACTTTACCCTTCCATCTCAGGGTATCACTTCTGATCTCTTCCCTGGGGTCAAGCTCCCAACACGAGACTACAGCATCCTGCTGGAGGCCATCAAGGAAAACTGCCAACGCATGAACCTGCAAGTCACCAATTTCTTTGCAGAGAAAATCCTGCAGATCTTTGAGATGATGACAGTGAGGCATGGTTTCATGCTGGTGGGTGAGCCCTTTGGAGGAAAGACCAGTGCCTACCGTGTGCTGGCAGCAGCCCTTCATGATGTCTGTGAAAAGGTATGATGTCCTGTTTAAATCTAACCAGTAGGCCGTAGAAGCATGTGGACACTTTGCTCTTAATCTGTCTAAAGTTTGGAAATAAATGCTGGATATGCTAACTCTGAAGGTTAGAGAAATCAGAAAAGAAATGTGATTGAGGATAATGGCTACTGAAGTTGAGAAAAGTAGCATGTTGAGCTTCAAGTCTCATTTCAGCCTACTCTTGATCAACTCTTGATCAATAGCTACTTCAAATCACTTTTCTTTAAGGTTGAATTCCTGTTGTAGTCCTTGAGTTCCAACTTATCTTTTGTGTTCATAGAAGGTATCAGCCTGGTCAATTTTTCAGAAATTTAGAAAAAAAGCCTCATATTCAGATGGTTGACCATGCATCTTTTAATAGTATTTCATTTAAATTTTGTATGGAGTTTCCCAAGTCCTTGGGACTCAGTCTGTAAAAAATAATTCTAATCTATTGTGTCAAGTAAAAATATGCATTATAAGCAATATCCAAGGCTTATCTGAGCAACATGTTTGTCCCAAGTAAACACATCCATCCAATTTGTCAGAGCTGTAGTCTTTGTTCAGTAGTTATCGATCTTACAGAGAAGAGCAGAACTGGCTTGTTGTATTTACATGGCTGAGAGGGCCGAGAGGCATCCCACCAAAGAGACAGATGAAGGCCTGCTGATGGAATGCTTTGGAACGCCACATATATCATTGTCATCCTTGTCGCTGCACATCCACTGATCATGTCCAACCCCTATCCCCTCTCATTCCTTTTTGTATTGTTTTTTTTTGTCAGCAGCTCGCTCTCTCATTGTTTTTAACTCAAAGTGACACCTTGTCTGAAAAGCTTTTTGTTGCTGTTTTTGCTTTTCTTCCTCAGTTAGCAGAAGTCCTGTCATACAGACAGCAATTCTCTAAGCAATTTATGAGTCTTGGTGTCGATAAGTTAGTTGAACGAGTGGCCGTCATGTTCAATGAAACACATTTTTCTTTGTTTTTGTTGTCTTTTTAAGAAAAAACCCTAACCTGAGAAGTAAGAAATTATATATATTAACATACTTTATATTTGTGTTTATGTACATACTGTATCTATTTTGAATTATGTGCATTCATTCTCTTGAGTGTAGGATATTTCCATTTATATTATCTTTTTGTGTCTGGATGTGATGTAATGTGACACCAGGGACTCATGGATGAGAACCAGGTACAAATCACAGTTATCAACCCCAAATCCATTACTATGGGCCAGCTGTATGGCCAGTTTGACCCCGTCTCTCATGAGTGGTCCGATGGCATCCTAGCCGTCAGCTACAGAGCCTTTGCTTCCTCCCAGGTAAGATGGCTGCCTGTGAGTATTTTGGCAAACTCTCGGAGAGTGGAGCAATTTAAACTTATTTTGATCTAAACACAAGCAGTCAAGTAAGCAAGCAAAACACAAGATTGACTAACTTGTGAAGCAGCATATTAATTCAGTGACATGCTCCTTCAGACCCCCATAGAGATGAACATGATCACACCTGTGCAGGGTTAATCACACATCTACATTTGGATATAGAGCGCTTGAAAAACAGTATAATCACACAATACATCCATTTATGTATGTATGTTTAGTTATGTAAACTTATGTGGTATTCACATATTCTTGTAATGTAATGTTGTTATTTAAGTCCCTTCAAAGGAGATGTGTTCAGTAATATTGAAAAGTCTACTACAGGGTACGGGAGTATCAGGCAAGCCGAATCTACAAAATGCTGAATTATGTGATACAGCATATATTTCCTATGTCATATTATGTGACCATCGCTATGTATGAAAACAAATTCACTCACAGACACATTTAGGTTTTCTTTATTTTTATTTTTTAGTTATTTTGTCTTTGACAGAATTAATTTATTTTTTATTGAAGTTTTCAATCAAAAAAAGATTAATTTTTAAATAATTTAACTGGTAATCAGGTACAAAGCATAAGTGCTGCTTTATTTTGATACCTATATATCAATATACCATGCAGTTTGTACAATGGTTTAAATGTTAACTCGTACTGTGTTTGAAGTGTCCTGTTTAGTTTCCCCACCAGCTAATCAGAAACTTATATTTTTATTAACTTGGTATAAAACAAAAATAAACATCCCACTGGGTTTGCTAGGGTTTAAAAGCTGAAAACCATTTGATTTTTTTCCTGTGTTGTTCCTTCAGTAATGATGGAGGCTAGGAATCCACATCATTTATTCTTGTAGAGATGCCTCAGCCCCTGGTGGATGAGGACGTGGTACCCTGAGAAAGTGATGTCGCTTCTCAAGGTCATTGAATGAGTCTGTGGCTTGAAAACTACTTCATGTTTATACCGGCTGCCAAAAAAATAAATGAATAAACAAGAAATAACACACACAAACCTCCTCTTTGAGCCATTGTCAGCAGCAATATTTTGGGCATGTACAAGATATCCAAATATGTAGTCACTATCATGTAAAAAACTGGGAGAAGATGGGACCATAGTTTTATGTGATTCTAAGGTCCCATTCCATGTCTGTGCTAACAGAGCTTGATGTCCTCTCTCTTTTACTACTCCACTTTGGGTTTTCTTTTATGAGGGGTGTTTCAGGCGGGTTCTAGTGGATGTATTTGTTGCCATTATTTTTTGTGTTTGAGGTTGTGACAGTTTGGCTCTGAATGCCCAGTTTACATGTTATCTGGCTAAAGTACAGTAGTAGAAGTTGTTTAATATATGCGTTTATCACATACATTTAAACCAGTGTTATGAAAACAGGTATTTGAAGCAAGATTACGTCACCAGTTAAAGCAAAACGTATCTTTGTTATATCTCTGCTTCAGCTATATTGTGCTTTGCTGCAGCTACTTTGGCCTTCTCTGAGAATGTCTGTTCAAAATAGACATCTTCTTAGAAAGACAAAGACATAGGAGAAATTGAAAATTATTCTACTGCTTCCTCCACTTTTCCCTTGGGGTTAAAATATTAAAGCATGTTGCACTTGCAGTACATAAGGGTGTAACCATAGGTGCAGGATACTCATGTGTTTTATACTATAGGTAGCTGTGCAGCGATAAGATGAGCCTGAGATGCATTATTATCTACTCAGTCTTAGTTTACAAGATTAGAATGGATTATTGTACGATAGGCATGCCATTCCAATTAACTGCAAGCTGGTAGAAAGAAAAGCTACATTGACAGGGTAGATAAAAAACATTTTGCTTTCTTGTTAAATTTAGATCTTTAATAACTCTGCTTCCTTCATGTGCATATGCAGTCACACAACCTAGACATACATGGGTAAACAATTTACAGATTATAGTGGAGGCATGTCATAATGGAAAATCATTTGTTTGCCCTATTCTTAGATTGTTTCCAAATGAACTTGTCATTGTAAAAATTGTCTCTGCATATGAAGTTGTCATTTTACAAATAGTTTTTTGTTGTCAGTGAATAAGTAGTGCGAGGAGTGATTATGACAGCCATGGCAGTACATACTGATGGAATGAAAATGGAAAATGAGAACAAGGCTTGTCTTAATTCAGTTTCAAAAAAATAATTTTACTCTCTAGGCAAAAGTCCTTCTGTGTTTTGTTCTTTTTTTCTGCATCACAGTTTACTAAACTAATTTTTTGTTTGCTAATCTGGAGTCAGCAGCAGTGTAGTGTATTAAACTCTCTGCATACACAGTGTAATTTTTTTTTTTTCATTGCCAATGCTTTCTGTCAGATCATTACATTACAGCATACTCACTTCCCTCTCAAGCACCAGATGGCCCGAGCCCAGGCATATCCATTTGTTTATATTGCAACGAATCAATTTAAAGCACAGCTCTTGCCAGCCCATTTAACTGGAGAATTGACGTTTGTTGTCAACCTCTATTATGACAGTGTAGGTGTTAATTTCATTAATTTAGTAAACATTCTTCACTTAGATAATAATGCACGAGCGCTTTTGTGACCTTGAAAGTACGCACAGGGATTTCTGTTGATAGGAAAAAGGTAAATGCAGTATGTTCTATATCATTAGAGGATACAGGCAGTGAATTTATAAACCAAGTTTAGGAAATGAGGATACTCTTAAGCTTTTTTTTAACTCTATAGCTCCATGAATACTTAGAAAATTCTGAATATTTTAGCACTGCAAGAGCCAGCCTTCTGTTAGCTTTAATTTGATTTTATAATATATAACGTTTTGTGCCACCTTGCATACATACTTTATATGGCTGTATTGGTTTGATGAATTGTGCTATAAATTGCTTCAAGATGTGAGCAGTCTTATGTCCTTCTCACAGAGCCCTGACAGAAAATGGCTTATCTTTGATGGCCCAGTAGATGCCGTATGGATTGAGAATATGAACACAGTCCTTGATGACAACAAGAAGCTGTGTCTGATGAGTGGAGAGATCATTCAGATGTCCCCGCAAATGAGCCTCATCTTTGAGCCTATGGACCTGGAGGTGGCATCACCAGCAACGGTGAGAAACACCTGTACTTGATTAAGGGTTTCATGACAATTTTTTCTGGCACCAATGGTTTCCAATCAATGGATATTGTTGAGGATGGATCACTTACTCTTTGTATTTAGAAATAAACAGAATTTTTGCACAGAGAAACCAGTTTTCTTACTGTAACATTGTGCTGTATCGGTTCAGGCAAAATTTGGGGTAATATAGTCCATAACCACCAAATTCACATCATTTTATCATACTTACAGGTACACAGAAGCTTTCATTTATGATGCCTTATTGTCTGTCTTCAGTACAGACACTTTATACTACTCATCTCAGTGGTCATGGCCCACAGCTGTCTGCTTTGATTCTCTACTCAAATAGTTTAAAAGTTGTCAAAAGCTGTACAAAATATTTGTTGATTTTATGTCCTTGATTAAGTCCTTGGGTGAGTATTTTTAGCTCATAGATTAGTTTGCTTAATCTTTATTGAAGTGTCAGATAGGCATAAATTATGATGTTAGGCTAGGGCAATCACAGGGAGGCACTCTATTTAAAAGTCAGAAAACTTACTTTATTTTGGATTGGCTAACCATTCCTTAACTTCATGCCCCATAAAATGAATCTACATTCTCTTATCCAATAGATAAATAACAGTTTCTGTGTTTTTTCTCCCCCATGTCAGATTTACTGAATGCCTAGTTCCCTTTGCAGTGAAGTTATTGTCACCGCTACCTCTACTGTTGGCATTGGGAGGGTGTGGACAGCCTTGTGCTGGTACTACTTAGCATACTACTGTGCTGCTACTTCTTTTTACTAGCCATTGTTTACATTTACCAGGAGGACATAACACAGGGGGAGGGTTCATACTATCCCTTCCCAGCTACACCCATTTCAGACATGCACAAGGAGTTTTTTTAGTAAATGATGTCATTTGTCAAACTTTGCAAACAGAGATGATATAGATGAAATGTTACACACCTCTCCATGCCTTGGTGATTAACTGCATCCTTGTATAGATATTATGCAGTATATAAATAAGTTTTTTTTTATTATACCCTTTCTTATTGTTTTTATTGGGAGGCAGTAATGAAGGCTTTTCCTTGCAATACATAGATAGAATTGAGAGAACATCATCTCCCTGCATTCGTCTACCAAACTCCTATTTTATCACACAGATTTCTTTTCTTGATCCTCTACAGCTTGGCATCTGTTCCTTTCATCATGTTGAATGAAGAGGCAGCAATTCTTTGTTATCCCAGTGAATT
The DNA here is from genome assembly GCA_016859345.1 of Istiophorus platypterus. NCBI lineage: Eukaryota > Metazoa > Chordata > Actinopteri > Istiophoriformes > Istiophoridae > Istiophorus > Istiophorus platypterus. Next base: position 21,238,254 of record CM029122.1, read on the forward strand.
TCCCCCAATTTGTTCACAGTCCCTTTTGTGCACTGTTGAGCTCTCTTCATCTCTTTCTTTATGGGAGTTATTAATCTTAAAACCATGCCTATCTTTTTTCATTTTCTCTCCTACTATATCTGCATGTAGAGTATATTATGTGTTTCTTGTATGTTTTAGGACTTGTTTGGAAAAAGGCTATAATATAGTCATCAGATGCTTTGTCACATATGCAACCACAACACCATGAGCATACTTATCAACACTATGCTGCATGCCCACACCTAGTTCACAGCATTTTCTGATAATTAACCTATTATAAATCTGGGTCCTAGCTAGAGAGTTACACTCAATAGTTACTAGTATACTATGCAGGATGTTTCTGTTTGTAAAACATCATTCAAGTAAACCACATTGTTCCTGGTCTTAGAGCAAAAAAGAGTGAGAGAGAGAGAGCAGCCTTTGTTGAGCGATCTACAGATTGAATGAAGAGAGGGAGCGGTGTTAGTGAGAACAAATCAGTGAATTGGAGACGGAACATTATCTTCTGATTGTTTCACAGTGGTTACATTCTAAGGCACAAATAAACATGCCCACACCTCAGCACACCTCCAAGAAGGTGCTACATTGCTTTTTTTTATTGGCTGGAGGCTACAGCCTCACTGACCACAATTTGCAGCCCAGAAACATCCAAAGCACAGCAAACTAAGGAGAATATAAGAAAAAAATAGGCAGAGAGCAGAGTCTCTTCAGATTAATACATTGCCACGTGATTATAGTGGGTCATACATGATCATCGAGATGGATTACCTTTGTATTAGTCTATACATTGTTTTTTTTTTTTTTTAGGAAAATCCTGCAATGTCTACAGTACACCATTGTTCTTTATAAGTTCAGAACCACTGGTATGTGATATATGTTTGTGGCAGGTGTCTCGCTGTGGTATGATCTACATGGAGCCTCATATGCTGGGCTGGCGGCCTCTCATGCTGTCCTGGCTCAATACCCTGCCAACCACCATCAATGCCATGCACAAGGACCTCATCACTGCCCTTTTCGATCGTGTACTGCCAACATGCTTACAGCTCATTCGAAAGTCCAACAAGGTGCTGAACCATCTTCAAGAAGTGCTGTTATATGGCATTGGTTTGTAAATGTATAATATGGTCTATACTCAAGAAAATTTTCACTCTCGAGCTATGTGATCATTTTACTTCAGTTTGTCATTACAAAAATGCATAAATGTTACATAGACATGTGTGTAATCCTTCCTGGATGTTGTAGAAGAAAAGTTTTAGTTTTCTAGTGTCATAAAGCAGTGATTCTTGATTCACTATTTTGGTCAGCTATGGTAACTTTTTAGTGAGTTCTGTGTTAAGCAGTCTATTAAGATATCTGTTCTTATTGTGTTTTGATTATAATTGTCACTTTTGCTTGATTTTAGGAGCTGTTCCCGACCCCTGAAACCAATCTAGTCCAGTCCTTAATGAATCTAATGGACTGTATGATGGATGAGTTTCATGAAGAAGCAAAGATGAAGAGCATGAATGAAAAAGATATTTGCTCATGGTTGGAGGTTTGTGTCACACTCAATGTTTGTAATACTGCTACTGCTGCTACTGATTAATTGATTATAGCATTATTAACAATAGAAACATATTAATTGAATATGTAATCATATTATGGAATCTGTAAACCCACAGGAAGCCACACCTTCAAAAACAATTTATATAATTTATAAGTTGGCATTATTGAGTTTTCTGGAAACAGTCAATATCAATACAGCAGTATACAATCAATACAATATCCACTTCACACTCTCTGTAGTCTTAGTGCAGCTATGCATCTGTTTCATTGGTGTTTCATAAGTGTTAGATATGAACTTGCATGATGCAACACATAGCATTCTTGCCAAATTAGTAGATATGATACATTACAAACAAACAAACAAAAAAGAACAAGACAACATCCAAGGTTGCCTAACTGATCTGTCACTTCAATTTTTCTTATATCTTCTTTTAAAAATTTGCACTTGAACACACAAGACTACTAGCTAACCATGCACATATGTTTAATCGCAACATGTGAGGAAACAACTTGCAAGAAGTCTGTCTTTGTGCTCCAAATAACATTACAGCGAAACAAACAAAACAAACTAGCCAAACATCTTCAAGCCACCGTGAATCAGAATAAAGGGTCTTGTTACATTAAGGGAGAAACTGCACTTAATGGGCTTGTGAAGGTGAAGAGCATAAAAAACAAACAATCAGTGGAAGTAAGCATCCTTAAAACTATTAGGCCAACATGCTGATAGACCAATGACACCATTTTTAATTGATATTACGAAGGGTACACTTTGTAATTTCTATTTTTTCTGCGCACCAGTTCTAGAACTGTGCAAATACCTAATATAGTGGAGCAAATGCTGTTACATTTTTTATGAAATGAAATGAGATAAAATTGATAATTTCGCTATTGAAAAATATAAATTTCAAACTATGGGCTGAATTATTGGAATTTGAAAGATAAACTTGGATACATTCATTCTATTATCTGTAGCTTGATTGAGTTATTTTCAGCTTGATTCAGACTGCTAGTTATAAACTATAAAAAGCTACGTAACATTGGCTTTGGCTCTTGTGCCAAATTCAAAACCTTTTTGTTTTACCAAACAACATAGTATTTACAGTTTACACCAATAAGCCCATCTTTTTTCTTTCAAATATACTATCCTACACAGGCCCACAAATAGTGGACAAGATTTAGCAGATGAGTCCTTTCTTCATCCCCCTGCATGAGTTCCAATTGATTTTTTTCCTCCTCTGAATCATGTCTTTTGAAAGCACAGCTATTATCCCCCTGTGGCACACTGCACTGATGAATGCCTTTCAACCTTCTCTCCCATGTTTCTTAGCCAGTTATTATCAGAGTGTTGAATTAATCAGCCTTTTAACAGCAGGAGCTATCATGAGGCTGCCAAGCCTCATTTCCAATTCCTGCGGCATTCCTGCTGTTTTTTCCAACAAAGACATCGCTTCTCTGTGGATTCTTGTATTTGTCTCATAAAATCTATACAGTGGTTGAGACATTTACATGGTTTCTATACATTTTAATCAGTTTAATAATTGCAAACCTTTAACTGCACCATGAGAATTTTTGACTGAGACCCTAACCTGAACTGTGCACAGGGATTTTTTTGTGTTTGATTTTTGGTACAGTGTGATGGTATCTACTTGTGTTTACCTTGACTGTTAGTTTTTTATACTTATATTTTCACTGTCCAAACACAACCTTTTGTGGGTTATGGTCCACAGGTAACTTAAATATAATGAAAACATAAGGAAAAACACAGTGTATCTTCGAAAACTAACTAAAACCATTGATACTCCTATAGTCTTGTAAAATTTTAAATGCTACATGAGCAGTCTGACATGACAGACTGTTTTTTTCAATTCCCCTCATGGACCAGTAGATATACGTTCTACACACAAATTAATATGATTTGATTGTGAAAAAGCACTGACATTTTGTGCCTACCTTTTACACAGGGCATTTTTGTTTTCTCTCTGGTGTGGTCGGTGGGTGCCAGCTGTAATGATTCAGGCCGGGTCAAGTTTGATGCTGTGGTAAGGGAGGTACTGAATGGTCCTCTAAGTGAGGAGACCCAGGCTTGCCATGGCATTCTGGCCAAGGTCGAGGCTCCACCTAAACAGCTGACAGTTCCCCTTCCCAATGATGGAACAGTCTACCAGTATCGCTTCATTAAAGAGGTAGGTCTGTCACTGATAACTGGAGAGCTGAGAGCACTTTGCTACATTTATTACTTAGAATGTGGTCTCAAAAAACAATGTGATATTTATGACTTACATCTTAATGAGCTGCTGTTGGAAAAATATGGGGGGATTTTGGTTGTGGTTTGCAGTATTCTGAGTTAAGAATTTAACAACAACTAAATATTTCTCTCACACAGTGAAGACCACAAATGATTATATTATACAGTAGTATTGTTTAAACCATCATTATCACAATAACTGATGACAAGCACAAGGGAAAGCCCCCTCTAAATCAGCCAGTTGTGGACTGGACAAAGTTACATACCAGGGAAGAGGGATGCCCTTTTTTTGTCACTATAAAGTGTCATGTTTCTGTCTCTGTCACAATACTCCAGGCCCTAAATTTACTGCCAGTAAATTAAATTTTAATTATGGAGGATGGTTATCAAAGCAATGTTGTCACAGTAAAGAAAAAAGACCCATCCAGTCCAATTACTCCACAAAAGTGGTAACTGAAGACTACTACTTCTTTAAAAAAACAGTTTTGAAAAAAGTATTGATTAGTGATATGGAACTATTAGTGGTATATAGTGTATATTTTTTTTCCTGAAGAGCTTTTTAGGAGAAAAGAGAAGTTAATGGCACATCTGAACTGAATGACATTTTTGCAGTTTTTTGCATTGTATTTAAGTAATCATCAAGGATATATTTGGTGATAAAACTGTAAAAGCTAATTATAATCAGAACACAGCAAGTCAGAGTACTTCTCTGTCTAACAGGTTTCAATTTTATCTACTTCTTGTACTCTTATAGTGTGATTAAAGGAGCAGAGGTAGTAGAGAAGTCAAGAATACATACATTAACTATTGATATTATTTAAGACATATGAATCAATTCTGAACACAAGGAAATGCTCCCATAACTTAAGAGATGTTTTATGTACATATAACTCTGTTTTTTATGTCTCATAACATTGACCAATCCATTTGTGTGCTGCATTTTGGCATGTAGTGTTATATGGTCCCCCTGATGTGTTTGGTTGAGTGGGAGCACAATGGCCTTTTTCTCTTAACTTTTTTTTTTTTTTTATTTTCTCTTCAGGGCCTAGGCAGGTGGGAGCTGTGGACAGATGAGCTAAAGACTGCTCCCCCAATATGCAGAGACAGACAGTTCAATGAGATCATTGTGCCCACTGAGAACACAGTACGCTACATGGCACTGATGGAGCTCCTCATTACCCACCAGAAGCCCACTGTTTTCATAGGTCCCACTGGTACTGGCAAGAGTGTCTACATTACAGTGAGTGGTTTGCTATGTATTATTTCTTTAGCAAGATATTTGGAAATCTGTAAGGTATTTTGTGTTCAACAGAAAGGAATATAAGTTAAAATTGATGCGAGTGTGCTCTAGCTTGAGACTCTGGTGGGGGATAGAGATCCTTTCAATTGCGAGCCTACCTTGTTCTCCACTTCCTGCCTGTCTGCATGGTGGAGAAGCTCTGTACCATGCGGCAACCACCAGACCAAGTCTGAATCCCAAATCTAGCAGAAGTGATAAAGGAGAACCAGCACTAAGGTATAAGAATATGACTGGTGATGTGCTGGCACTAGCACATTCAGACAAATGTACACAAGTCTCCAGCACCCACCACATAACACTCAAAAGTGAGACAGGGACAAGCTTTGTCACTGGTTTATAATTTAGACAAGAGGATGATGATGATGATTTACCTTGGTTGCATCCTGTGATCATTCACATCACAAGTCAACTTCAGTTATGCAGTGTATAACTCACATGATATCACAAACATGTATGAGCACTGTGTGCATACTTAGAAAAAATGTGCACAGGAAGAGCTTGAGCATGTGCTTTGAACATAATGATACATAATAAAAGTTCCATGAAAATAGATCAAACTCTAATTAAATACATCAGATCACCCCTAACCCTGTTCTCTGCTCTATGTTCTCTGTTTATGCAAAAGGAGATCATTTTATCAAAAAGACCTTTCATAAATGCCTCTTCTAGCTTTTCGTAAAATGCCCTTTTGCAAACCCCCTTTCAGAATCTAAATTCATTGATTTTACCCTTTTGACCTGCAGAACATTGCTCTAGAACATGTCCTCGGAGGGCAACTAATTTCCTATTTGATTTCAAAGTAATTTTAAGGGATTAACTGAGATCCAGTGTTTATATAATGAAATACATACTGATTGCCACATTTAATTAGATTATGAAGCTTATCGCAACAACTTTCTGGGATCAAATTGGACATTATTATTCTTATGTATTCTGCCTATATGCTGATTCAGAATAGAATGAAAATACTTTAAAACATTTTCAGCACTTTCATTTCACTTTAATTTTCTCAAGCATGCAGCTATCAACCAAGTTAATACATTTTATTACATTTATTTATTGAATTCCATTCCATTCCCAGATCTTTATAAGTCATTTTAATTGTTCCGACTATTCCATCAAAACACATACTTTCAGTACACACATTTTACCGTAAGTGCACAATTCACAAGTAAGCATTTTCTCAAGCTATGTAATCACTCCACCATTTGACATACAGTACTCCTTTTCTATTAGTGACTTTTGCAGTATTATTTTTTTGTATCTTTTGTTTTGGCATTAGGTCACCAATTTGCATTATCATGTTGCACAGGTAAAGATATTCATGGTGATAGTAATACAGTATACAAAACACTTCTATTCTAAGTTATTTTCTCATGTTTTCTATATCTGTTGTCCAGGACTTCCTATTGAATCAGTTGAGGAAGGATGTGTATAGTCCATTATTTATCAACTTTTCAGCCCAGACTACAGCTTCCCAGACCCAAAATATTATTATGTCCAAGCTGGATAAGCGGCGCAAAGGAGTGTTCGGTCCGCCATTGGGGAAGAAAATGGTACATCCTTTTTATTGTGTTCATTAGATGTTTTATATTGGTATGATTTGTAGTTTTGCACTTTACACTCATATCAGTGAAGTTAGTTACTAAAATGTTGCAGTTACAAAGACTTGCATCTGTAAAAAGTTTACAGCTAAACAAAAATCAGTGTAGTTTTAAATATAAAATGCCTTGATCACTTTTTCATCTTATTCCAAATATACTAATGTTTTAACTTATCAGGCCGTGTTTGTGGATGATGTGAACATGCCAGCCAGAGAGGTTTATGGTGCCCAACCTCCTGTGGAGCTGCTGCGACAGTGGCTTGACCATTGGAACTGGTATGACATGAAAGACTGCTCCATGATCAACCTGGTGGATATCCAGATCATATGTGCTATGGGACCACCTGGTAAGTAGCACCTGTAGCAGCCCTATATTTCATTAGAAGCACCATATTACATCAATAATACAGTTTCAAAGCCCTAGATTGTTTGTGAAAATTATTTTTTTTCTCTCTTAACTGCTGCTCAAATGCTGTCGAGACAATGTCACAAACAACTGCCTACTGTTCTTGGAGCTCCTCACTTCCTTAAGGTGCTCACAAATATCAAATGTTTAACACTTCCACCCCCTATAAAAGTACAGGTGTAACGATTAAGGCACATCTGACCAATGAGAGAGTTGACGACAGCTGCAAGAGTAAGAGGTTGAGTGCCACTCTCAGGTGCTCACACAACTCCAATATTTACCGCTTGTCCCTGTGCTGAAAGCTTTTCTGGTGGAGCTAATTTTTATACTAGTGTAGAACATCATGTATGTGATATTAGTTGGCAAATATAAGTTATATAGATGCCAATGTTAACTTGTGTCTCAAATTGAAGACAGTACTGTATCCTATTGTCCTAGTCAAAATTGGTAAACCAACCTTACAGGTTCACTATTAGTAAGTAAGGAATGTACAGAAAGCATCCCTTGGTGGACTTGATGACGGAGATTTCCTTGCAAATCATGAAGAGTTCTTGCAATGTACTCGAGGTCCAGAAAAATGGCAAATGCTGAGCACGCTAAATAGTTTTAAATCCCTTAGAGCGTGTGAGCGATATCTAGCATTTCTACGTTATCTCTGACATAAACCATGGTTATTATCTTTTAATACATTTATGCTCTTCAGAACCGATGACAATAATAATAATCTTAGAGAAAAGAACAAAAGGACTATATTTCCCATTATTATCCACCAAGACATAAAATAGGTACATTTACATTTGTACATTGAACAATTTGTATTGGAGCAGGTAAAAAAAAAACAAGTTCCTGGGTTAGAGTATAAGTAAGTAAGATCAGTTTAAGCATCAAAAACGTTCTCTGTGTTCAAGATCATAATTTTTTCTTTTTTTTATTTGTTCTGCTTGTTCTTTAGGTGGAGGGCGGAACCCTATCACACCACGTTTTCTGCGCCATTTCAACATGATTACCATTAATGATTTTGATGCCAAGACAATGAATACAATCTTCTCCAGGATTGTACACTGGCATCTCACCACACGGTAACTATATAGAATCCTTAACTTGCATGATGCTTTTATTAAAATTGACACAGACTGTGACTGTGACCGTGTGCATATTTTTAGGAATGTTCTTAAACATACCTATACATAAAATATAATCTGTTGAGTTTCTTTGCTATCCGAACATCTATCTGATCTCTTTTAGCTAAATCTTTAAATTTCAGTGTTTAGAAAAGGGAATCTGACCGACCACTTTCTCAACTAACAGGATAGCAACCTATCACCTTTAGCAAAAGAAGATATTGTAAATTAATCCTAATCAAAGATCATTAGGCAGCTAAGACAGCAATATTATACTTAAGGAAGATGAATGTTAGTTGCTATAAGAAATTGTTCAACATATTTCTGTTGCAATAAATAGAAGATTAAAGGTTTTCCTACTCCCCTCCTTACTCTCTAGGACTTCAGGTCAAGCCATCAAATCTGTACGTTAGTTTTCAGAATTACCAATGGCACTCATGCAGACAGAAATATCTATATTTATGTAATTTATATGTATATATGTGTGTGTGTGTACGTATGTGTATACATAAATATCGATGTATAGTATAGAATACAATTATAGTTATTAGTTTTTAGTTAATAGAGCAAAACATGAAAAATTACAGATTAATTTTCCTAACTAAAGCGTGAGAAACAACCTGATCAGGATCTGTACAATGAATTAACCATTTCATCTACAGGTTTGCTTTCCCCAAGCCATTTGCAGCTTTGACCTCTCAGATTGTTAATAGCACCATGTCAGTGTATCAAGAGGCCACAAAGAACCTGCTACCAACCCCCACAAAGTCCCATTACTTGTTCAATCTGCGTGATGTTTCCCGGGTCATCCAGGGCATCTGCCTGTCACGGCCAGAGACTGCAGATGAAACATCTGTCATCAAACGGCTCTGGGTACATGAGGTAAATAAATAGATAAATAAATAAATAACTGAAAACACTGGAAGTAAAAATATTATATATAGCCCTGGTTAAGCTAACACAAACCTGATTTATGTGTTGCACTAATAGATACAGTTCTCAGCAAACTCCTGGCTATTCTGCAATCTCTTTATATCAGTCTCTCTTTTTAATTGATTACCAGGCTCACTCATTTTTGTCCTCATGAATCTCAGGTCCTGAGGGTATACTATGATCGACTGGTCCATGACACAGATCGGTCCTGGTTTGTAAGCCATTTACAGGTGGTGTCTCAGACTCACATGAAGGAAAACTTCCATCAGCTCTTCCAACATCTGGACAAGGACCATGATGGAAAGGTCACTGAGGATGACCTGCGCAGCCTTATGTTTTGCGACTTCCATGACCCTAAGGGTGAAGACTGCTACTACCGTGAGGTGCACAACGTCGACCAACTCCGACAGGTGGTGGAATCCCACCTGGAGGAATTCAACAACATCAGCAAGGCACCTATGAATCTGGTGCTCTTTCGTTTTGCCATTGAGCATGTGTGTCGAATTTCCCGCATCCTCAAGCAGCCAAGTGGACATGCCCTGCTAGTGGGTGTGGGCGGGAGTGGGCGTCAGTCTCTCACCCGATTGGCTGCCTACATGGCAGACGCAGAGCTCTTCCAGGTGGAGATTTCCAAGACTTATGGAACCACTGAATGGTGTGATGACTTGAAGCTAATAATGAGGAAGTCAACACAGGATGAAGGCCATGGCGTGTTTCTTTTCACAGACACACAAATCAAAATGGAGTCATTTCTGGAGGATATCAGCAACCTGCTCAACACTGGTGAGGTAAAGTGCTTAGGAAGGTATACAGAAAAAGCCATGACAGATCAGGAAAATGTAATACTGTGCATGGCTAGACTGATGAATGAGATAAGGTATAGATATCATTTACAAGCTGATGGGAAGACTGGTCAGGAAATAAAGATTTGGATGAATGGTTAGAGAGAGGTATGTGCAGATGGAGAAAGATGAACAGTTAATAAATTTATAGTATGATCAGACAAATGGATGAGGATAGACTGCGATACAGAGAGAATTTTTTGCATAAGGAATACCCAATTGCAGATCATCCTATTATCTTTTGGTGGTTTCCAGGTGCCTAACCTGTTCACAGTTGACGAGAAGCAGGAAATCTGTGAACAAATGCGTTTGCTGGACCGGCAGCGCGATCGTGACAAACAGACAGACGGCAGCCCATTGTCCCTTTTCAACATGTTTGTCGAGCGCTGTCGCACACAGCTGCATGTGGTGTTGGCCATGAGTCCCATTGGAGACGCCTTTAGGAATCGCTTGAGACGTTTCCCTGCCCTCATTAACTGCTGTACCATCAACTGGTTCCAGGTTTGTGTATGTATGTTGCATGAGTTTGGGTGCACTATTGGTCGCACCACAAGATTCTTTAGGAAAGGCAGGGAGAGAGGTGAGATGTAGCTAGCTAAAGTATTTGTACTGTGACACAGTTTTCATAATTTTTTGCCTCTGCACACCGCCACAATGGATCCGACACAAGGCCATCAAGATGTGATTGAAGTGTAGACTTTCATATTTTATTCAAGGGGTTTAACAAAAATATCATATTAATCATTTAAGTACTACAGTCACTTTTATACATAGTCCCTCGCTGTAAGAGGCTCAAAAGTATTGGCCAGTTGATAATTGATCAGTTTCACAACCAGGCATGTCATGTTCACTTGTTATTACATGATAAATGAAGCTGCTAAAATGTCTTGAGTTGATTCCAGGTTTTAAATTTGCATTTGGTGGTCTTTAATGGCAACTCAACAGGTGGTCCAAAAAGATGTTGATACAAATGATGGAAGCCATTATTAGTTTGTAAAAATATAGAGATAAAACAAAACCAAAAGAAACCTATTAGAGAGATGACAGAATTTGGCAGTTCTCTCTAAAAAGTTTCCTTGTTCTTCCAGAACTTAACTTCACCTCCATCATTTCTATTAACTTCCATTGCATAATTACAATACAAACTGAGGAAACAGATACCTGAAATTTCTTTTTTATCCCCTATAGCATTCTCTTGCTTTGTGGGCATCAGTGATTTTAATTTTCAGAGTGTTAGGCAGCTGCTTATAGAAGGCGATGGACGCTGATTGTTGGGACAAGGTTTGAGGAGACACGGTATTTATAAGGCTTTGAAATTTGTATCACTTGGCCTTTCCTAATGGTGACTGTGAACAAGCCACAGCTCAAGTTACAAGTTAATCAAGGTCTGAGACCTTGGTAAAAGTTATCTTCATTGGTTGACCAAACTTTTCTATGGTGATCCTTTTCTTTTTTCACTTAAAAATTGTTGAAAACAAAAATGATAGATTAAAGTGTTGAAAAGAATGTTTTTGGAGATCAATTCTTGTCTCGCTCACTCATCTTGCTTAACTATTCACAGTGACAGAAATTTTGACCATGGGTGCTCAAACTTTTTCATGTCACTGTATGAAAGTGGCTCTAATTCCAAAACAGTTAATGTAATATTTTTGCTGAACTTTTTAATAAAAGCTGAAAGCGTACAGTTCAGTCACATCTTGATGGCTTTGTTTAAAATCCATTGTGGTTATATACAAAGGCAAAATTATGAAAATTGTTTCACTGTTCAAATACTTGTACCTAACTGTATAATGAATGAATTTTATTGCCTCATCACAGGAGCTGCATATGCCAGTCGTAAGATAAAAATATGAAACTTCAAGCATTAACATAATGTAAACAGATCACAGTCCAAATATTTATTCAGAGGCCTGAATAAAGATTTGGGCTGATATTAACAGAAAACCTTAGCAGAGAGTAAAACCCAATGTGTGGTGGTTCCAAAGCATATGTTCTTCATTGTCAGACCTGGCCCGAGGATGCCCTGCAGGCAGTGGCGTGCCGCTTCCTGGAGGATGTTGAGATGACAGATGAGGCGCGAGAGGGCTGTATCAACATGTGCAAGAGCTTCCACACCTCAACTATTGAGCTGTCAGGCCGCTTTTTGGCTGAGTTGCAGCGCCACAATTATGTCACACCAACCTCATACCTGGAGCTCATTTTCACCTTCAAAGCACTGCTGAAGACAAAAAGAGCGTAAGATCAAGATTTAGAATATGCCACAAGTTTACAACTAAAATCTGATGTTTCCTTATCTCCAATGGTCCTTAAGATTAAAGGAAAGTGTGAATTGAGTTTAAGTTCACTGTAAGGCATTTAAATTGGAACTAGGGCCAAAAAGACTTAAAATATTTTCCGTACCTCTTTCTGTCCTCTAACCAGTGAGGTTATGAAGTTGAAGCGCCGCTATGAGGTGGGCCTTGAGAAACTAGAGTCAGCAGCAGACCAGGTTGCCACCATGCAAGTGGAGCTGGAGGCTCTACAGCCACAGCTGCTTGTGGCCAGCAAAGAGGTCGATGAGATGATGGTAGTGATTGAGCATGAATCTGTGGAGGTGGCTGAGACAGAGAAGGTGGTGAAAGTGGATGAGGCCGTGGCCAATGAACAAGCCATGGCTGCCAAGGCCATCAAGGATGAGTGTGATGCTGACCTGGCAGAGGCCATGCCTATCCTGGAGTCAGCACTGGCAGCACTGAATACTCTAACCACCCAGGTAAAAGGAAAAATATGCTTTTATAATGTAAAACATTACTCTTACATTTGGCTCAAATGCCAGGTATACTGGAATAGATTAATGAAGTGGGTGGATCTAATGACGGGGTTCTTTTTATCTACAGGATATCACAGTGGTGAAGTCCATGAAAAGCCCACCAACAGCTGTCAAACTGGTGATGGAGGCAATCTGCATTCTTAAGGGCATCAAGCCAGATCGTGTGCCAGACCCTTCAGGTTCTGGTAAAAAAGTGGAGGACTTTTGGGGCCCAGCCAAAAAGCTTCTGGGAGACATGAAATTTCTCCAGAGTCTCCATGAGTATGACAAGGACAACATCCCACCAAATCTTATGGCCATCATCCGCAACAAGTACATTACTAATCCAGACTTTGTACCAGAGAAGATTCGGACTGCATCCACTGCAGCTGAAGGCATGTGTAAGTGGGTTTGTGCCATGGACAAGTATGACAAGTAAGTAGTGATCTTCTCATTCAGTGTTCTCAGTTATGAAAATTGATTCACATTTGCAAATCTTGGGAGGGCTTTCATCTGTCTTAGTGAATAACATGAACTTTGGTTATTGGTAACTTCAAAGGAACAATCACTCCCCTGGTGCTGGTGTACCATGCATATGCCAGGTTCAAAGTGATTCATGTAAGAAGCCAAATCCAAGATGTGAATAATTTCATGGGAAATGTTCACATCATTATTATTATGTGTTTAGATAAAAAAAAAAGGTTTAGGGCTTATTCTATGCTATACAATGTTTTGACAATGTTGTCTCAATTAATACTGTGTTCTTTTTATCTCTGGTTCACACACATTTAGTAAATCCAACCAATTAGAGAATGCCTAATGTTTTTCAGAGTAGCCAAAGTCGTGGCTCCGAAGAAGGAGAAACTGGCACAGGCTGAAGGGGAGCTGAAGGTGGCCATGGAGAGCCTGCAGAGAAAGCAGATTGCCCTCAAAGAAGTCCAGGATAAACTCACAAAGCTTCATGAAACTTTGAATACTAATAAAAACAAGAAAGCTGACTTGGAGGAACAGGTCTCTACTTTTTATAATTGTTTGTGTGATTGTAGATGTTTGAAATAAAACGGGTTATACTGACAACTGTTTTACTTGAGATAGCAGATCTACTTTTCAGAGTTAAAAGTGTAATGACAGTTTCACATGTGAGCCTGAGAACAGCCAGGCAAAGATAATTAACTCATAACCCATGGAGGCCACTGACAGACCAACAGCCAGTCCAAGTCAGTGGATATAGAATTATAAAAACTGGCTCTGGTTAGCATGGCCTCCTTTCAGTTTATGACCAAGGAAAAACCACAACAATGCACCAGAGTTTTGCATTCTTCTTTTGGTTATGCCCCATAGGTGGATCTGTGCAGTAAGAAGCTTGAGCGAGCAGAGCAGCTGATTGGAGGCCTTGGTGGAGAGAAGACGCGCTGGAGTGAAATGGCCTTGAGTCTTGGAGAGCTCTACAATAACCTGACGGGAGATATCCTTATCTCAGCAGGCATAGTAGCTTACCTGGGAGCCTTCACCTCAAGCTACAGACGGGTAAGATGAGGGACTAGACACTACATACTGGAAGTAGATAGTAACAGTATATTATTAGCAGGTTTCCAGATTATCAGTCTCATTGTTTAAGCAGTTTTGTCAGCAATGCATGTTTTGAGTAAAGTCTCTTTAGAATGCTCTGAAGCATAGCTGTTCCATTTGGCATGAACATTTTTATGAATTATGAAGTTAGAAATTGTGAAGCTGGTGATTTGTTTCTTTTGAACACACACATGAATGCAAATCGCAGCTCTGTTTTAGGCCAAGAAACACAACTTCAGAGTTGTTTGGTGAAAATTAAAAACTGTGGAGGTAACAAAAAAAAGTTTCCTCTTTCCTAACCTTTTTACATGCTTTCAAGAACCAAGCCACTGTTTAAATGTCATCTTTGGCAGGGGGCATTGTGATGCCGAAAAACACAAGGCAGGAAAGTGATTCAGTTTTTTTTTCATGCAAGTGCATTACTGTGCGCATGAATAGAAGTTAGGTTCATATGTATTTGGGTAGTGACACAATTTTTGTAATTTTGCCTCTGTGCACCACCACAATGGATCTAAAATGACTGAATCAAGCTGTGATTCAAGTGTTGACTTTCAAATTTAATTCCAGTAGTCTAACAAAAATAATTAATCACCTGTTTAGGATTTACAGCCATTTTTATACATAGTTCCCTGTTTTTGAGGCTCTAGATAAGTGTTCAGAAACCTTTCTGGTGCCAATCTGCCAAACATTGCTGCTGATTCTAACTTTGAGCCGAGAGATTAGCTAAATAGAGAGATAATGTTAAGCTAGCTAGCTAGCTAGATACCTGAAGATGTATATATACAGATAAATTAATTAAAGCAATGTGGTAATATTTAGAAAATAAAATAATGAAATTAAAAAAATCATTCAAGTTTAAATGTAATGGATTTAGCAGTGAATTTATTTATGGCTGATCAATATATCAAAATGATTTAGCAAATTTTGCAGTGGCCTCTTATTACAGTGACAATTTAGGGAATTTATTATTTTGGCCAATATGCTTGGTCGGTGGATTTCTTCATCTACCAGCCACCTCGGCCGGGGAGTCAAAAAGTTCATTTCGGACCCTGGTCACAAGTCACTACATATGTGTGTATTTATTTATGGGTCAGAGTGTGCTTGTTTGTGTGCATTTAGTAAATTAAAAATGAAGTCATTACCAGTAACGATGTTCATCTACAGGATCAGACAGAGGAGTGGATGAATCTTTGTAAGAGTAAAGAGATCCCATGCTCCCTCAACATGTCTCTGATGAACTCATTGGGAGATCCAGTAAAGATTCGTTCATGGACCATTGCTGGCCTACCATCAGACAACTTCTCCATAGACAATGGTATCATAATCTCGTGAGTATTGAAGACAAACCTTATGCTGACATGGTAATCTCTCCATTGGAAAAGGCACCAGTATTTTCTTAGTGCTTAGGAATCTATTATTAAGAGGTTAATGCACCGACTGTGAATGTCTGCTGACAGTCAGTTTTGATACAAAATATACTGTACATGATATATTCCTACAAAATAAAGCTATAAAGGGCAGTGCATAGAAAATTGTATTTGGATTGCAATTAAATGTGTGGACAAGAATAAGACAGCATCTCAAAATCACAAAATGATGAGCACTAACAGAAAACTGAAGACCAAATGCCCTTTTCAAAAAAGCAGCAGAAAGCAGAAAAAACATTACAAGACATCTGCTTTTTTGTGTAAATGAAGCAGCAACATTGCTTTTTAATCGCAATACTGTGACACCTGGTGTGCTTTCCAACTGTGAGCTGTCTAACTATGAATGTTCACCAGTAAGCTGATCTCTACATCTCAATTCTTGCCCTTTAACATCCCCCCATTGTAGAGATGTCTCACATTAAACAGTTACAGAGTCTCTCATTCTGACAAGATAGCACAGTTTGACTATTTGTTTGGGTTTGTTTTGTAGTAATGCCAGGCGATGGCCTCTGATGATTGATCCCCAGGGCCAGGCCAACAAGTGGGTGAAAAACATGGAGAAGGCCAATAGCCTGTATGTTATTAAACTGAGTAATGCTGACTTTGTACGCACTCTGGAGAACTGCATCCAGTTTGGTACACCAGGTGAGTTTAAATATTTCTCTGGTTTGATCTCTCTGCTGTTGCTGTGTAGTCCGCATGAATGTCCCCCATCCATATTTTGCTGTTCCTTTTAGTGCCTGCTGAGGTCTCTCTTAACCACAGAGACACAGACATTTCTTATTGCTGCACATAGAATGTTTCTCTCCTTTGTTCTCTGTTCTGCACTCGAAGAAATTATATATATTTAGGAAGTAGGAATATTTCTAAGTAAGGTGTTCTAAAGAGCCAACAGCACCATTAGTATGTCAAACTACTTCAAATCACACAAAAGCCTGTTGGTAAGCAATTGTGTTTTTTTGCAGTAAATTTTCCCTGGCCAGTAGCAGGGTCAAACTGACATGTGTAGCCAGACAAGACTGTTTTTTTGTACAATTTTCTATTCCACTGTGTGTTTATGTGTCTTGTTTTGTAAAAAGATTCCCCTTTTGTGTTAAATTTGAACAGCATTCCTTTAATCCCCAAGTGCTACTTTGTGCCAGGGACCTTTTGGTTTATAAACTGGTTTCAGAATACACCCCCATCTCTTTACAATAACCACATAACCACCAACCCTTGGTTAATACTTTTGAGGGTATATGAAAGGGAACAGACAGACAGGAATTAGGGAGAAACAGAGACAGCTATAGAGCCATTAAAAAGACATCTAAACAATGACCCGACTCAGCCAGCCATTGGGTTTTGCTTACTGGCAGACTACAAGGCTAACAGTTCAGAGAGTAGCTCATCCTTGGTGGATGCAAAATAGTCCCCAGAGGGTACAGTTTCAACCACCATAGCCCATTCATTTATTTCACAGTTTTATGGTTTCTTTCTGTTTGTACTATAGCCTATAACTTTGATTATGTGCCAGTATTCTCTCCTTTAGTATGATTGAACTAATTTTTCCCTGCTAAATCTCTTATGCTAGGCATGTTCATTAACAATATAAAGTACTGTTTAATCTGCTGAAATATTTGCAGTGTTAGTGTGATGTACGGGACAAAATTAATACTCCAAAGCATTTTGGAAAGGGTTACCCTGATTTGATTTGCTATCTTTTGGGAGAACGTTCATCAGCTGGCATTGCCTCTGAATGCTACATAATATCAATTATAGATGGACTAGTGTTCGTAACATGAGAACAGCATTATCAAAGTTAACTTAAAATTACATTATTAATGCCATCATGGGAACGAGGCAATAGGAACTAGTAATGCTTAGTTGCTTCACTGATTTCTTGGTATTGCAATTATATGCACATGTTCATGGAGCTTTTTGGGCTGCAGACGAAGTTCATAGTTGACTGCTAATCAAAGGAAGTTCACAGGGAGAGTCATTGTTATGCTTGTTATATCACTGCAATGTACTGCACAATATGTACAGTCAAGGCTGCATGTATTTGGACAGTTACACATATGTTCTCCAGGCTCTGAGCTTCAGCATGTTCAAATTGAGACAAAATAATGGGTACTACATTGAAGTGGTTGAAGTCTCAGTTTAAATTTGAGTAGGTTTACTACCATATAGAAAGAACTACGTGTTAGATATATCCCTTCTAAAGCAAAATGTACAAAGTTTAGAGGGAATTTTACAGATACACACGAAAACATGCAAAATCATCACATCACAATATTTTGTGGAAAACCCTTCACAGTCGATGACTGCTTGAAGGATTTCTTCCATAGACATCAGCAGATGCTTTGATTCTTCCCTGGTGCTCATTGCAGCCGCCTTCAGTACTTGCTTGTTGTGGGGTCTCTCTGCCTTTAGTCTGGTCTTCAAAGACCCAAATGCTGCTCAGTGGGACTGAGATCAGGTGACTGACTCGGCCATCCATCAATATTCCACCTCTTCACCCTGAAAAGCAGTTAGGTCTCTATAGCCATATCATTAGGATCGTTGTCCTGCTGAATAATGAAATGCTGTCCAACCAAGTTTTGATGCATTTGGTTAAATATAAGTTCACAGAATGCTCCTTTTAACCTCTGCTTTCATCCTGTTGTTTCCATCAGCAATGAAATCATCAATAACACCACAGTGCCACTTCCACTGAATGGCATTCTAGACTTGCTTTGCAGTTATATAGGGATTTTTCTTCACCATGCAAATGATTTTCATCCATCATTGGATTCTCATCCACTAGACTTATGCTTCTTGGTCTACCAGGTTGTTTGACAATCACTGGGGTTTTTTTTGGTTTTGTTTTGGTTTTTTTTTTTGGCATCTTCTGATATCTCTCTGATAGATTTTTACTTTTTGTTGACCCTCATTATCTTCTTCACTTCCACGTCTCTTCACCTCTTCACACTTTGAGTTGACATACAACACCACCTAAATTTAAATGGCAACTTTCAACTCTGAGCCAAGTGTGCGCTCTTTATGCTACCATGACAGCTGTTGCCAGAGGCATTATTTTTTCGAGTTGTCCATTCTTCCATATGTAGCTAAAGTATTTGGACAGTGACACAATTGCCATAATTATGTCTCTGTATAACACAACAATGAATCTAAAATAAAGCCATCAAGATGTAATTCAAGTGTGTACTTTCAGTTTCAACTCAAGGAGCTTACAAATATGTTGCATTAATTTTGTAGGAATTACAGCCATTTTATACATTGTCCCTCATTTTAAGAGGCTCAAAATAATTGGACAATTTACTGACAATCAGTTTCATGGTCAGTTGTTTGGCCTGTTCCCTTGTTATTTCATGACAAATGCCACTGATAAAAGGTCTGGAGTTAATTCCCAGTATTGAATTTACATTTTATAGCCGTTCATGGCAACTTTTAATATGTGTTCCAATGAAGTAAGGCAAATGCAAATGAAAGATGCCATCATTAGGCCTCCTATCAGACAGATGGCAGAAAACTTTAGAAGTGGCGGAATCAAAAATCTGGTACATTCTTAAAAAGAAGGAATTAACTGCTGCATTCAGCAACACCAAAGGTCCTGCAAGACCACAGAAGATAACTAAAGTGTATGATCAAGGAATTCTTTCCTTGGTAAAGAAAAAC
Organism: Istiophorus platypterus; assembly: GCA_016859345.1. Classification (NCBI taxonomy): domain Eukaryota; kingdom Metazoa; phylum Chordata; class Actinopteri; order Istiophoriformes; family Istiophoridae; genus Istiophorus; species Istiophorus platypterus. The sequence goes on from CM029122.1 coordinate 21,257,711, forward strand.
CCTTAATCAGGTCAAGAACACTCTCCAGGAGGTCGTTGTATCATTGTCCAAGTCTAAAATCAAAAGATGCCTTCATGAATGTAAATACTGAGGCTTTACCACAAGAAAAGCGAGATTGCCTTCGCCAGAGACATCTAAAAAAAGCCCGAACAGTTCTGAAAAAGGATTCTGTGGACAGATGAAACAAAGATGAACTTGAAGAGAATAGTAAGGAGAAGGAGAGGAACGGCTCATGATCCAAAGCCACCACATCATCTGTCAGACATGGTGGAGCAGTGTTATGTCATGGACATTTGTGGCTGCCAATGTAATTGGGTCACTGGTGTTTATTGATGATGTGACTGTTGATATAAGCAGCAGGATTAATTCTGAAGTGTACAGGGCTATACACTCTGCTCGGATTCAGCCAAATGCTACAAAACTGACAGGATGATGCTGATGATAGTAGAGATGGATAATGACCCTAATATACTGTGATATATATATATATATATATATGTGTATGTATATATATATATATATATATATATATATATATACATACACATATATATATATATATATACATATACTCACATATGTGTGTATATATGTGTATATGTATATATGTGTATATATATGTGTATATATGTGTATATGTATATATGTATATATATATGTGTATATATGTATTTATATGTATGTGTATGTATATGTATATATATGTAAATTTTCTTTCAGTGCTTCTGGAGAATATCGGTGAGGAGCTTGACCCCATCCTGGAGCCTCTGCTGCTGAGGCAGACTTTTAAACAGGGTGGTGCCATGTGTATCCGGCTGGGAGATTCTACCATTGAATATGCTCCTGACTTTCGCTTCTACATCACTACCAAGCTACGCAACCCCCATTACCTGCCAGAGACCGCCGTCAAGGTAGTCTAGAGGGAACCTGCCTAAGGCACTGCTTTATATTTTTATCCTGGTGCACTTTCACTAACTTTAGATCGTACAAACAATTTTTTTAATTATACTGGAAGCAATTTTGTTTTATTAGAATAATTACATATTTTTAATTTTTCGCAAAGACAAATCCATTTTACAAGAGCAGTATATATTTGCAGCAGTTTCTTTACTGTGCTGTGGGCTACACTATAATGACATGTCACGTATTTGAGTATTCAGCTTTCTACAGTTTGACAAGGACTGATTGGGCAACAACTCTGTTTGTACTGTGGCAACTTTGCATATCAATGCTAAAGCCCCTATAGTATTCCTCCATTCCTCCTTCCACATAGTACAAAATACAGGCTCTGACAGGAACAAACAAGGACATCTGCCTTCCTCAGCTTATAAATATATATATATATATATCTATATATATATATCTATATATATATATAGATATATATATATATATATATATATATATAGATATATGTATATATTACAATAACCCCATTAGAAACATATATATATATATATGTGTGTGTGTGTGTGTGTGTGTGTGTGTGTGTGTGTGTGTGTGTGTATATATATATATATATATATATATATATATATATGTGTGTGTGTATATATATATACACATAGGTTTGTATATATTTGTATTTATATCTACATATACAGTGAGTAAAATAAATATTGCACACATCAACATTTTTCTCGGTAAATATATTTGTAATGGGGCTATTTTATGAAATTTTCACCAAAATTTAGCAACAACTCATACAATCAATACATGTAAAGAAATCAAACCATAGATGTATAAAGAGCTCTCGCAAGACCTTCGCAACCTTATTGTTGCAAAACATACTGATGGCATTGGTTACAGAAGGATTTCTAAACTTTTAAATGTTCCAGTGAGCACTGTTGGGGCCATAATCCAG